>CAMXCT020000500.1:71337-73837 GCA_947184155.2 Cladocopium goreaui | reverse complement strand
GCCATTCCGGGGAGCTTCCACCACATGCTTAGTAAAGCGTTTCAGCACAATGTTTCGACATAATGCAAGCGTGTGTTGTACAGTACAAAATGTTACAATGTACTGAATGTACTGTAAACATGAAATCCATCAGAATCCAAAAAGACACTGAATCCATGTTGCAGCAGAAAGCTAATCTCGTCCAGGCACTCTTGTGCGACGCTTAGTGCCACCACCACACTTGCAGGAGCAGTCCGACCAGCCAGACCTCAGCATGTCATGAGTTGAACCAGGTGAACTTAGGTGAACTTTCAAATATGCAATTGCTTAAGTGCCAGGACAATAATGGAAAACACTGGGCCCATGCACCAGTCACCCCAGCGACACGGAACGATGTTGCATTCGCTTACCCTGCGTAGTCCAATGTTAAGTAAGCATTGTCAAAGGACATGTCTGATTAAGAGTCATTCACTGCATTCCTGCTCAAATGACCAAATTATGCAGAAGTAATCTCGCAAACATATTTCTCACAGATTGTGCATGCGAAGAAATTGGCACAGCTCTTCAACGCATTCGTCGGAGAGACTGCCCAACGGTCTCAACGCTGCATTGTTTAGAGTACTTTGAGCATGCACAAAGTGGATAAGTCATGCCAGCTATGCTCACAACGGGCCAACTCCTTCAGCGGACCTTCACCTTTGACACTCATCACACTCATCAAAGTCTCCACAATTCCACAATCTTCACGACAGTTCCTTTCACACTCTGACCACTCGACTAATCTGCTCTCTGTCTCCCTCTGCGGCGTCCACATGGAAGTCCACCGAACATCGCTTCGGACACGATACTTCGCGACCTGCGACAGCTGTGACTTGAAGTCTTTGGAACCTATTCCTCCAACCAGTCTCGGTCCCAGGACTCTCAAGACTCTCAGTTCATCTCAGTTCATCTCAGTTCATCTCATTTCATCTCATTTCGTTTCATTTCATCTCAAATCATCTCAGTTCATCTCATATCATCTCATATCATCTCAGTTCATCTCATATCATCTCATATCATCTCAGTTCATCTCATTTCATCTCAGTTCATCTCAGTTCATCTCATTTCATCTCAGTTCATCTCAGTTCATCTCATTTCATCTCAGTTCATCTCAGTTCATCTCAGTTCATCTCAGTTCCTCTTAGTTCCTCTCCTTTCATCTCGTTTTATCTCGTTTCATCTCGTTTCATCTTGTTTCATCTCATCTCATCTCATTTGATCTCATGTCGTCTCATTTCATCTCGTTTCATCTAATCTCATTCTATCTCATTTCATCTAGTTTCTTCTCATTTCATCTCATTTCATCTCGTTTCATTTCATTTTTTCTCGTTGCATCTCGTTTCATCTCATTTCATCGCATTTCATCTCATTTGCATCATTTCCATTATTGCCATCATTGTCATTATGCACCTGATTTTCATTTCAACAACTCCACTGTTGCCTTGATTTGGAGCCTGTACCACATCGCGAACTGCACTCAGACCTCAAAGCAATTCACCGGAGGTGGATGACATTGCTCAAAACCACTTAGCGCAGCAGCTTAGGCTGCCTACGCAATTCAATAGGCGACTCTATGACTGCACAGCAACTGCTTTGATTGGCGGGTTTGTAACGATTGCAACTTAGAGATGCACCACTCATCCCATTCAGACCTTGCCAAAGGTGTTGCAAGGATCAACACAAGGCACAATCGAACAAAGGACATCAAACCACATCAAGTGCTGCCGCATATCTGAGCCAGCAGCGTTTGGCAATCAGAAGTGCCGGCTTCGTGGCAAGGATCTAAAGCATGCGCACGAGAAACGCAGATGGATTGCATGATTGTACGAAATACAGAGAAACATATATAAATTTTTAGATTCACAGTAATCAAATTCAATGAGGCTTGCGACGCTGTGCATCAGACAGGCTGACACACAATTTACAAATACCCCATCACGACATGACAGATTCACTAACATTCACAACAATTCAGTACCCATCTTGTACGGCAAATATATAGATATAAACAGAATATTGATGAATCATCAATGAATCGTGATGACAAATCAATACAAGTCACAGGTCTCACAGATCATAGCTTTGTTGCTGGGTTTGTCACCAAGGCCGCAAGGTGCCAGCATCGTCTGTACTTCAGAGCCTTAGAGCTGAGTCGCGCCAGGGCTCAGACTCAACTACAACGAGGTCTAGGAGTTCTACGAGTTCTACGGGTTCTGAAGTCATTAACTCAGAAGTCAGTTCGGAAGTCAAATGTCACGGATGTCACGCTTCTTTAGAGCTCAGAACCGTGATACCCATGGAATCACTGCGTGGATTCTGGAGCCCCACGCCACAGCCGTCCTCGTCATCTGAGAGTGCCTGCAGCTGCACGCTCTTCACACGGCTCAACTCTCTGCGTGTCTTTGCATCTTTGGTTTGTGTCGTTGCGTGTCCAGCTGCAATTGACGTATCCTATGTCTCTCCTTTTTTCTCGTCAAACCTG
>CAMXCT020000500.1:48837-66337 GCA_947184155.2 Cladocopium goreaui | reverse complement strand
CTCCCGAGACGGGTGCGTCAACTGGAAATAAGTTTAAAGGCGAACAGAGTCCAAATACACCAGTTTCGAATGGACCTCGGAAAGACATGAAAGATGCTCAGTCTAGTAGGGTTGAGGCAGTGAGAAGTGATGGCATGACAAGCCCAAAGGGACCGCCTGTTTCACATGGACCTCCTTCCTTTGTGACACCTGAGGGACATAGGCAAAGCATGCCTCCACCGTTCACCCCAGAGCAGTCTGCGCGGCTGAACGAGATCCACCGCCCTGCACTTCTTGGAGTACCACCGAGACGGAATCCAGCACAAGGTGAGCTTGGGTATGGGGGAGGTGATAGATCAGCACTTCAGAACATGTTTGCCACGTTTTTGCACAGTTTTGGACAAATGTCTCCAGATTTGACTGGCCGAATGCAACGAGGTGAAGCATGGGAATTACAGGTAGAACAGACCATTGATCAGTTGGGAGTGCAGTTGAGGGCATCTCAGTCAGAAAACCACCGGCTTCGTCAAGAGCGGCAAGAACTCAGAGAAGCATTGGAACGAAAGGGCCACTCGCGGTGTGGAACACCAGAGGAAAGATCGTCAGTAAGTTTTGCTAAGGAGGGGAGCAGCGGCTCAGCAAGGACCTCCACAAAAGGAGGAAGAGGCAGAGTCCCGGCAAGAGCATCTTTTCAAGGAGGACGGAGCAGCGGCTCAGCAAGGTTCTTTGCGAAGAGAAGAGAGGACAGGGCAGAGACCCAGGAAGAAAGGAACATGCAAGACTCAGCAAGTGATCAGTCTTCGGAGGAGCCTCAAACAAGAAGAGGAAAGGAGAAGACCGATCAGCAGACTGTGAAGGTCATGCTGAAGTCGATGCAAGGGATGCAAGAACTACAGAAGCAGATCGTCGTCAGCAAGGATGAAGGGAAAGGTGAGGAGATTGAGACACTGAGGTTTGCGGCGGAGTTGCCAAAGCTGATCCTGAGACGGTGCCGATCGATTTTGCGGACTGGCTGGGGTGCCTCCTTGCCCACATGTCAGATTTGCGCTCCGCCAGTGAAGAGTGGTGGGATCTGACATTGTCCACAGCAAAGACATGGTATGCCAACCACCTCAAGCTCACACCAACTCAGAAGCTCACCAATTTTCCGGAGGCCACGCAGGAGCTGAAGTTGAGAAAGTGGTCTCGGTTGGAGAGACGTGCATCTTCATTGCTCATGGCCGCCTTGCCCGACTCCCTCAAGGAGGAAGAGGTTTCCAGCAAGTCGGTGACAACGCTGGGAATTTTGGCAAAAGCAATGATACAATACCAACCTGGCGGACTGAGTGAAAGAAGTGCCATACTTTCCGCCCTTGAATCGCTGGTGGAGTCAAGCTCAGTGGCAACGGCGACTTCTCAGTTGAGGAAGTGGATAAGGTGGAAAAGGAGAGCCCTGGAAGTTGGCGTCTCCATACCAGAGTATGCATGAAGGGGTCAGGGAAGCTGGTCAAACGCATCGTTGCCAATCATCCAGATCTCAGCTTCCGCCTCTCCTTGGTCAAGAGCTCCCTCATGGTGGACACCGTCCAGACGCTGGATACGGTGACGCAGTACAGCGAGCACCTCCTTGCGGAATTGGAGCAGATGAGTCAGCAGGCCAGAAAAAAGGATGCAGCTGCTAAAGGTCAACCCAAACTGCACAAGATGGAGGAGACACCTAATACCAAGGCAGAGGAGAAGGTGAGGGCCAGGGGAAAGCCGGATGAGGAGGTGGAGAGCAGAAAGAATCCATGTCGGTTTTTTCTTTCTGAAGCTGGATGCAAGCGCGGTCGTGGTTGTCCATATGGTCATGTCATCGACTATGAGAAACGGTGTTGGACATGTGGCAGCAAGAATCATCTTGCAAACAGTTTCCCTCGAGCAGAAGATCCACGTCCGCAAGCAGCAAAGATGGGATCAAAGACAGCTGAGAAAGATTCTAAGTCTACCTCATCAACGACTGAAAAGCCTGAACAGCCTGCAGAGAAGAGTGACAGCGGCAGCGCTGGAAGGGAGGAGACAATGAAGGGTTTGCTGGACGAGGCAAGCAGGATGTTGAAGTCAATGCCGGAGTCGGATGTCAAAGAAAGACGGCAGGTCAAGCAGAACTCCGAGCTCAAAATTTAAGGGCTTCAGAAACAGCTTGATGATTTGAAGCGTGTGTCTATGAAGCCGTTCAGAATCTCAAAACTCCGTCCGACAGCACACAAAGTGCTGCTGGATTCTGGGACTACACATCCGTTGGGGGCGAAGCTCAAGGGAGAGAACTTGCAGCACTTCCCAAAGGTGAAGGTGACATTGGCGGGAGACAAGGATGGCGCTCTCTCCTACTGGAGTCATCATTGGGGAAGAGGGCACTGAGCCAATTATGGGCCTTCTGACAACAGTGTTGGGTTGCGAGATCTCTTGGGGAACACAAGGCCTTGAAGTTCTTCATCCTCAGTGGGGAAAGCTAAACGTCACAGTTGAGGATGGATGTCCAATTGTTCCGCAGGAGGTGGCGATGAAGTTGATCCAGCAGATCGAGAGCAAGGCCAAGCAAGTGGTGAAGACTCTGAGGATGGATACAAGCTCCGAGGCAATGTGGCTGCAGATTGGTTGAAGAACATCCGGCATTCCAAGGTGTGCCAGAGGCGATCAAATCTCAGCTAGTGGAGATGCCAGCAGGCGATGTGATTTCACAATCGAAGACAGCGAAAGCTATGGAAATCAAAAGGGATGCTGGTCCATCTTTTCTCGGGACAAGATGATGGATACACTTTGAGCAGAGCTTTCCATGAAGTTGGAGGCGATTGCAGAATTGTCTGTGAACGGGACGTGCTGCGTGAGAAGAAGTCCAGTGACCTTTCGCCAGCAGGCGATGCGTACCCATTACTCCTCAGAGCAGGTTGGGTCAAAGCCTGGGTGGGAGCTCCCCCGCGTCGAACAAGAGCAGTTGCGGCAAATGGAGGTTCTGGGGGAGGTGATGCCTCGACCACTGCGAGGATGGACTGGTGCAGAATGGGGTTTGGAGGGGTTGTCCAGTTTTGAGAAGAGCCAGGTTCAAGGGGATGACATTTTGATGATGAGATTCTTGGTCCTCTTTGCCGTCTCTGAAACAGTGCGCAGGGCAAATGGCCTGGAACAGCCTACCACGCTCATTCTGGAGCAGCCTGCTCCACCAGAGGACAAGCCTGAAGTGGTGTCATGGTGGAGGACTCCTCAATGGAAGAAACCGGAAGAGATCTATGGTTTGGGCCAGCAAAGGGTGAATCAGTCGGAGTTTGGCGCTTGTGCAACCAAGCCAACCATCATTGGCGGGAATCTTCCACTGGCGGTGTCATTGCCTGGAAGGAAGGGTCAGGGCAGAGATGTATCAGGCATGACAAAGCAAGAGATTTTTTCTTCTTCAAGGAGGTTGTCTCGTTGGCCCCCGCTTTTGATGAGAGCTATGGCAACTGTTTTGCAGACTTGCACTCTTGGTGAGCAGATCAAAGTGAGAGCTGTTTCCTGGCAGGAACATGTAGCAGCCAATGTAGCAGCTGGCCACACACCATTTCGCAAGGAGCGTCGAGTTTGCCAAGAAGCAAGTGCACAAGATGCCAAGCATCGCAGTCAGCATCTACCCCCCAAGGCTGGCGTCCTCAGTGTTGACATCACAGGTCCATTTCATCAAGCTCCAGACTTGAACAAAAGGCAAGCCAAGTACTTGCTGGTAGCATGTTTTACCTAGCCTGCACGGAGCAACTACGTTGATGAGGACAAAGGTGAGGACTTCAAGGTTCCTGAAGGAGCTCCAGGGGATCAAGCAGCGGAAGACATTCCGGCTCTGGAGGATGAACCACCTGAGCAAGAGGTTCATCAACAAGAGGAGGTGGGGAAGCAGGAAGGAAGGAAGGAAGGAAGGAAGGAAGGAAGGAAGAAAAGGAAGAAAAGGAAGAAAAGGAAGAAAAGGAAGAAAAGGAAGAAAAGGAAGAGGAGTTGAAAGAGGAAGAAAGGCAAGTCATTAAGATCGAAGTCACAAAGATGTGTGAGCTGATTCCTTCGAGATCAAAGGAGGAGATCACCAAGGCCATCATCAACATGTACATGAGGTTGAGGGCTGACGGGTACGTGGTGACCCAACTACATAGTGATTGGGGTGCTGAATTCCAATCAAAGGCGCTTGAAAGTTGGTGCCAGTCCCGCACCATTCTCCACACATATACGCCGGGGGATCAGCCCCAAATGAATGGAAGGTGTGAGGTCACGGTCAAACACCTGAAGGCGGCTATCAGGAGAACATTGCATGGCGCAGGAGCTCCTTTTGAGCACTGGCCATTGGCAGCCAGGTTCATCAACGAGAAGTTGCGCCAGAAACAGGTTGGAAAAGAGCAAAGGACACCGCCCTTTCTGTCCAAGGTTTTGGTGAGAAAGAGATACTGGAGGATGAAGGAGTTGGAGCCCACTCAAGAACAAGTTCTCTATTTGTGCCCGTCATGGGTTCATCATGGCCATCGGGTAGAAAGACCACATGGAACCCAAACTCTTACAAAGATAAGACCAGATGGAACCCAAACTCTTACAAAGATGGTCATGCATGGCCGGTCCGAACCTCCCACTCTGGAGACTTGGGAAGATGCACTGAACCCCATTGAGGAGAGAAGGAGGTTGCGTCACAAGGCATCAATCTACAAGATCGAGGCGGGAGAAGGTGAAGGTGGGTCGGAACCCGAGGGCGTAAGGGCAGAGGTTGAGAATGCAGAAGTGTTGGAGCAGGAAACGTCCCAGCTCCGGCGAAAAGAAAAAGTGAGGCGTTTGATTGAGGAGGAGATGGTTGAGGCGATGGATGATGATCAACAAGTAGCAGGAATGGTCTTCGACGGTCGGTAGAAGAGTGGCGGCCATCAATTGAGAAGGAGCTCACTTCACTGTTTGAGACAAAAGGAGCTCTCAGACGAGTCAGTGAGTCTGAGGTGAACAAGTTGGTTGAGGAGGATTTGGCGGAGGTCATCCCTAGCAAGTTGGTTTTCACAGTGAAGCCTGACCAGTCACAGAAGGCTGGAAAGAAAAAGACCAGATGGTCGCCTGTGGCAACTATTCAGACCGCGAAGGGTCACAAGACCTGTGTGCTGGTGGAGCAACAGCTGCGGCGCTCAGAGAAGCTCTGACCATTGCTGCTCAAATGGGATTTCTTGGATCAGTCATGGACGTGCGCACAGCCTTCCTCAATGCCCCCATGCTTTTGAATAGTCAAGAAGGGCAGTCACCGAAAAGGGCCTTCATTAATTAGGCCACCAGCTCTTTTGGTTGCAGCCGGTTTGGCAAAACCTGGGGAATACGATGAGGCGATTATGGAACTATGGATACAGAGAAAGTCCTCGATTGTGGTCTGATTATCGCGATGTGGAGATGTCCAACATGGAGATTGATTGTCAAGGAGGTGTCTTGACACTACAACAGATGATTACAGAACCCAACATGTGGAGAATGATGCTCTGACAGCCAGGACCTCTTGAAACAACACAGGCCGAAGAGTTTGTGGGTTTGGTCCTCGTCTATGTAGGCGATTTGCTTGTCTTGGGTACGCCTGAGGCCCTGAAGGCCATGATCTCTGGGGTGAGCCAACGAGGTGAGGTTTTTGGGAACAGAGCCCTGGAGGAGGGAAGATGGAACTTGGCTCATGACACAGGCCAACTACATCAAGGATCTCCTCAAACAAAACCTTGGAGGAGAAACATCTTCTTGGCACGCCAGGAAATCCCACTTGCCAAGGAACCAGAGGTCGTTGACAATCCAGAAGAAAAGACAGCAGCGAATGTCAAAGAGGCACAGAAGGTCGTAGGAGAGTTGGTTTTGGATCACTGCAAGAACACATCCAAATCTAGCTTTTGTTGTCTCCAAGTTGGCGTCATCACAAAGTCCCCATTGCAGGTGGTTTCTTTGGTGAAGTCTGTTTGGCATTATTTAGCTGCGACATTTTCACATGGTTTCGTGTTCAAGAACGAGGAGGGCAAACGACAATTGAATGTCTTCACGGACGCCTCCTACAGTGATGTGTCATTTGGGTGCCATTTGGTTCTTTGGGGATCATCCTTGCTGCTTTGGAAAGCTGGTAAACAGCCTGTTCAGGCAGCTTCCACTGCGGAATGGGAGCTGGTGGAAGTCTTGGAGGGATCGTTGGCTGGGGATGCGGTGAAGGTAGTTTTGGAGGAGGCACTGGATGTGGTGGCTCGATTTTTTTTCTGTACTGATTCATCAGCAGCGGTGTCGATCATTGCAGGGGAATCTGGGTCGTGGGGAACAAGGCATCTTCGCAAAAGAGCATATATTTTGAGGTCCAAGGTGCTGTCAGGCGAATGGCTTTTGAGACACGTTCCAGGAGCAGACATGTCAGCGGATCTAGGAACCAAAGTTTTGTCGGTGCAGAAGTTCAACCAACACAAGGAGGCGATGGGAATGTTTGTTGGAATGCTGGAAGTGGAAGAGGAGAATCACAAGGAAGGATCGCATCAAGCAGGCATTTCACAGAAGGCCAAGGAGAATGCATTGAAGGCTATCATTCTAATGACGAAACTTGCTCTTGCGAAGGGTGAGGAAGTTTCCACTGCTTTGATTGTGAGAGATTCACAACCAATTTTGCCGAGTGCCAGCGACAGAAAAAGTTTTGCACCTCTTATTGTGTTTGCGGCTGTGATCTTTTGCATTGGAGTTTTGGTCGGAATCTGCATCATGGGCATCTTGCTTTGGAAACAAGTTGACAGGGTGACTCTTGTCAACTACAAGGGATCGTTCGTGAACGCACCAGTGTTCTTTTGGGTATGCTTTGAGAGAAGCCGAGCTGAAAGCACAAGAAGTAATGATGATGCAACCTTTGCCAGGAGAAGATCAGTTTCGTCGACTGCTGAAGCGTCTTTTGCGCCGAGCGCTCTGCATGCGGCTAACTCGGGTGACAGCACTGACTGCTGGTTCTACCTCGAGCGCTCTGCATGCTGCTGGCTCGGGCACTGCTGGTGCTACCTCGAGCGCTCTGCATGCGGCTGGCTCAGGTGACAGCACGGTGCTACCTTGAGCGCTTCGCGAGCTGCCGACCCCAATAACAGCACGGCTGCTGCTACATCGAGCGCTGTGAATGGGGCTGGCTCAGGTAACAGCGCGGCTGGTGCTACCTCGAGCGCTTCGCGAGCTGCTGGTCCAGGTAACAGCACGGCTGGTGCTTCCTCGGGTGCATCAAGAGCTGCTGGCTCGAGCGATGGCACGGCTGGTGCCTCCTCATGCTCCAGAGGAGCGGCTGGCGCTGGCAGCAGGTCGAATGAGCAGATTCGCAATGCGAGGTCAAGACGACCTTTAGCTCCGGACAATCTTAGGACTTTGTACACCGCTCCATTTGGGGGGAAGTACCATGTAGATAGGAACTGTCATGGACTTAGGAACGCAAGCCAGATAGCAGTGACACCACGATGCCCACGTTGTGGTCCTCAATCGGAGATCCCACAGTGGGAGTTGTATGCAATTGGGCATGGATATGAGTTGCATGTCTCATATGAACATTGCAGGGATTATTCCAATGGGCCCCTGAGAGCGTTCGATCCATGTGCCATTTGCTGAATTTGCGAGAATTATGCATTTCGAGCTTGCGTGGCATGGCGGGCGTCGCAAGGCCCAGTAGTTCGGAGGCCAAGGAAGGTTCCAAATTATCAGTTTAAGTCGTTAAATTGTTTCAAAACGGATCAAAAGGTTCTGAACTTTTGTCTTAAGAAACAACATGAGGGACCCAATGATGGTCATGATGGGATCCTGCACACTTTGGCCTTCCAGACAGTAGCTCGGATCCAAGTCCTCTGCAAGCCTGTCATCCAAGCTGCTTCATGTTGTCCACCGCTGTGCATTGCAGCCAGCTCCAAAGCTCCAAAGGATGCAGCCAGCCACAAAAAAAAATGTGGACAGGGAAGGAATGAAAGCCTGTTGGGGGATCTTGATGGAGCAATGGTGGGAGCCATGGAAAGCAAAGGGATGCAAAAGGAATCAAAGGCCCAACGCTGCAAACTCATCGATATGTATCGCATGTCTGAGATCTAGATCTTGCACGGTGGAAGGCCACGCTCATGTTTTGAGCACTGCATGGGAGGTGGAATCGGTGGAAACATGCTTTGCTCCCTTTCAGATCGTTCATTTTTCTTGGCTCCAGGATGTTAACCTTGTGTTTTTGTTTGCTTTGTTCTTGTTCTCCGTCTTTGTCTTTTGCCTGTGCCCCAGTTGCCTTCAGTCCTCCAAATGTGGCTTGAAGAGCATCAAGAACCGTTTGCACGTTTTTGGTTCTCAAGATTCCAGCGTTCACTTTGCTCTTCGGTTCCATTCATCAAACGCTTCGAAGTCTGATAAGCTGGTTTGCTGATGTTTGCTGTTGCTGTACGGTATCCTTTATTGAATCTTCGCTGGCTTGAATCGTCGCTGGCTGGAGTCTGGTAAAGTGGATCTAGTGATGAACTCGGCTAAAGACAGGATTAGCAGTGCATGATATGAAAGGGCAGCCCAAAAAGTGCCCTGAAAAGGCATACAGTACAACTGTTACAGTAATTTGATGAACCGACAATTACTCCATTCCCATTATTCCCGGGGATTCTAAGGCCCATTCCTGAAGACTTTTGCACCTGCAAATCACTTTTTTTTTCAAAACAACACCAGACTGCCAGACTGCTAGATTAAAGATAAATCAAACTGTCCAAAAAGGTTTTGTACTTTCTTTTCGTGCGAGTTCTTTCTAGAAAACTGCAACGCCGCCTAGTGTAGAAAACAACCAATGGGGATATTTTGCTCAATCTTCAGGCCAGTGTCGCTGGTCAGACCTCTTGAACCCTTGCTTGGATTTCGGCCAGAGAAGAGGGCATCCAAATTCTCCGACTCCTTTTCAACCGTGGACATGGAACTCTCATGTGACTCTCATGTATTTCACATCTCAAGCCACAGCTTCGAAGAAGCAGACATGGCAGGACACTCGCAAACTGTTGAGTCTTGCGTGCACACAAACTGTTGTTTCTATCTATATATATATAGATATATGAGTTATTACATTTGTGTTCATTTACAGGATGTCAAAATTATGTCATTTCGAATCTCGGTGCATGTATATTTTGTGTGTTCACGTGGTCCTGGAATACACTGGTCAGTCGAAAGGACTTGCTCTTGCCGCTTCGCCTCACTCTTGATGGTCCAGGTCCTGCTGCACTCATATCTGGTGACAAACGGGGATCAAAAATAACAGTAGAATGTAGAA
This sequence comes from Cladocopium goreaui, assembly GCA_947184155.2. NCBI lineage: Eukaryota > Dinophyceae > Suessiales > Symbiodiniaceae > Cladocopium > Cladocopium goreaui. The sequence continues at coordinate 57,108 of CAMXCT020000500.1, read as the reverse complement.
GAAACACATAGAAGCACCATGTTCAATAAATCACCGTTGCTCATCGCAGCCATGTGCTTCAGCCAGTTTATTTCCATAACCTCATCATCACATTACAATATCTCACAGTATCAGCAAATGTGCCTTTACCTCATGCATTTTGTGGCTAGGAGAAAATCACTGGGGATCTCTGTTCATCCTCGATCAAAGATGAAAATTAAATGTCAGGGAATGCTCAACCCGGAGTCCTAGAGGAAACTCGTGAAAAATGTATAAAACTCGTTTTTAAATGTATCCGTGATATTCTGCGACAAAACTGTGACCTGGTGGCGGCTTCGGGGTAGGACACCTTTGAGCTTTGGGTTTGACCTTTGCGGCCTCAACAATTCAAACCGTTCAAAGCCAAAAAATCTCCGAAGCTCTAAAGCTACAAGAGGAATCAGGGCAGCCAAGGTGCTTCAGCTTGCTAAACTTGCATTGTTTTTGATAGCAAAATGTCGTGTAAAAAATCATGTCAAATCAAGAAGCCAATTGAAGACGCAAAGCCAAGGCAGCTACAGGCTGGGTTGACAACAGGAGGTCTCCAGCCAAGTGAACTTGTCGAAACACCTCCCAACTATTTGGCACGTAACAATATGGCAATATGTACAATGTAGATCAAAGTGTTGTGATCTCTTGTCCCGCAGATTCTCACCGCAATTCATGCGTTTTGGTTCTGGGGTGATATTGATATCAAGATGGAAATTAAGTAGAATTGGACGTCTTTCTCAAGGACTCCGCAAAATGCTTGCAAAATACCTGCTCAGACATCTGCTCCTTTTGTTGGGAAACAACGGACAAGAATTGCCAATTTCAAGAAAAACACGTGACTGGCAACAGGATTGCAACAGAATTGCTCGTTCAGTTCTTCCGTTCGGTTTTGAACAGCTTCGCAGCACACCAAAGCCTCAACATCTCCGCCTTTGTCTGGATGAGCCTTGCGATATAATGAGAACGACAAAGCTTCAGTATCATCACATTGAGAACCACAAGGTATTCAACACCCTTGAACAAACAAGTTGAGCTTCTGAGATCAGTAAATCAAAGCTTCCACCTGACTACACACAGATACAGACTACAGTATCTCTCCCCTAGGCTACCTGCAGCCTTGTGACATTTTATAAAGGAAGACCTCCTACTCTACCATGGTCTACGTGGTGCCGGGATGTCTGGCTGTCCTGTCTGGCCTGCAGAAGCTGCTGGCGGTAAGCACTTCGGATTGTGGCGGGGTCCTTCTCTCCAGGCGGAAGACCCAGCACCGCAAAGGCATCCGACAACTTCATGGCACAATTTCATGATGTCCCTGCATTCTTAGTATATGATGTGCACATGATGTCCACATGCTCTGCATGTCATTCAATCTTGCTGTGGGGCTGAGAAGCTGTACCGTGCAGGTAGAGATCCAAAAAAAATGTCATACGGATGCGGAATTGTTACATCTGCACATCCTTGCTGCAAAAACCTGTGAACTGAGACGGAAACCTATCGTATTTCAAGAAATGCAAGAAGCCAACGAATACAAGAAACAAAATCCGTTAAAAAAAAAAAACTCAATTCAGGGAACTTGTTTTTGCCTCACCTTTTCTAGCAACATTACGTTGTTTTAATAGCCAGGTATCCCGATAGGCTGCCAGGTATTGTTCGGTACTCAAAGTCTTAGAAGTTGTAGAGCAGAAGATCTAAGATGATCTAAGAGCCACAAAGGGAAACACGGCAGGAGTCAACGGAGTCAACGCAAGCTTCTACTTTTCGCATCCTTTGATTCCACTTTGAATCCACCGATCAGTTCGCAAGCTCTGACCAATGCTCTGCGGTTTATCCACAAGGTACTACGCGCCCAACAAAGCGACCAAGAACTTGGCTCCGCACGTGAGCCTGCTCCACTGATCTTTCCCTCATCTTTTGTCCACCGCCACAAGTCCGATCACATTCTGACCAGAAAGCCCATTCCTGAGAGGTGGGTCGAAAAGGCAGAGATTTGGCATATTGAAATCACACATGAAAACATTTTAGCAGAATCAATGACAGAGGGCAGCAAGCAGAGCTCCATGCTCCCAGCAGGCAAGGCTGGTCCGGCCTGTGCAAGTAACGCTATGACTGTTTTTCCTCGCAATAAAGATGTCATGATGCTCCAGCCTTGAGATTATAAGCCCCAGTGACAGAAAGCCTACACTATCCGTCTTTTCTCATCTTTTCTTGGTTTGACTTTGGCTTTGTTTGCTTGGCCCGGTAGCAACTCTCTTCATGGGCTTTGTTTTGCTCTGCTGTGCACCTGATCTTGGGCTTAGTCTCGATCAAGCCACCAGGGCAGTCACCTCATATGCGTAGAAGTGCAATGTGAAGTCCAGTACAGTAAGTAGATGCCCACTGCTGCACTGCTGCACACTGCTGCACTGCTGCAATCTGTATCCAAACAAGTCTAATTTTGTCTATTTATATATATATGTGTGTGTGTATGTGTGGTATATATCTATATATTTATTTTAATGGGTGAAAGCTTCCACAATAATGCAAGAGGGCATAACAGGCCGTTGCGACATTACGGTGCAAGTATAACTTATATGTATACTGTATATACATATATTATATATATATATACCTCCAACTCTTGTGCAAGGATAAACGGTCAATCCTGCTGCATCGGGGAGTCACAATGAAGGTACCATTTTGCAACATTGGTATACATAGATATCATTGCTCGTTTTCTGTTGACAAATTCGACTATGTCAAATCGCACTTGCTTTCAGAAAACAAAGGTGCAATAGAACGGCGAATCGCACACATCCATCTGTGCGGACATCTGCATGCATGCAAATGATTAAACATGCGCAAACAGTATGCAAATGGACGTCATCATGTATTTCACTTGCAGGGCGTGAATTGAGATGGAAATTCCAAGAACACCATACAATTTACATGCATAAGAAAGCTGCTAGATATATTTCTGAATGATTTGTCTGAGTCTGAACCACACGAAATGCAAGTTCGGAGTTCGGTGGATCAGCTTGCGCACGACTAGACAGTCATGGAGTAGGTCACACGACCATGTCCAACTTTGTAGGGATGCCACTTCCGCCAATACCAGGTGGAACCAAAACGGTGCGCTTGCGGAACCTTGGCATCCGAAGCACTGGAAAAACACCAAGATGGCCAGGCAGCAAAACTTAGGTCGCAACCACTGGTCTGTTTGAGGAGCATCTTCCTTCCAAATGCTGCATTTTTTTGCTGCCACTTGGCTGCCACTTGGCTGACACTCGGCTGCCACTGACTGTTTTGTAAATTTCAGGGGGGTGACAAGCTGAAGTACCTTCTGCGTAGGCATTCATATCCACACTGTGTGGCGACATCACAGCAGTAGCATACAGTAGCCAATGCACGGTTCTGTCATGTTAAACTCTGCGGCTGCGTAATCCGATTGCGTTGTGCAGCTGAGGGTTGTAAATCGCAGTGTGATGGCTGTCTAACAGCTGCGAATGGTGCTTTGGCAGCAGAATTTCTTCATTTCGGTGTTGATGAGTTTTCGTTTTTTGGTTTGAAGTGCTTCAAAATCTTCGTTTTTCTGCTTGGGCGTCGAGATTCGGTTTTGGAGCTGCAATTTGTGTAGCCGTTGTCCTTGCTGCTGCGGCTGCGTGCGTTATACTATTGTGTTTTGCAGCTGAGAGTCGTAAATCGTATTTTAGTGGCCGCCTGAAGGTTGCGAATGGTGCTTTGGCAGCAGATATTTCTCAATTTTGGCGCATCCTGTGTAGCAGCTTCTCTGTGTAAAAGTTTCTCTGTGCAAAAGTTTGCTTTGTGTAAAACCTTCTCTGTGTAAAAGCTTGCTGTGTGTAAAAGTTTCTCCATGTAAAAGTTTGCTTTGTGTAAAAGTTTCTCTGTGTAAAAGATTGCTGTGTGTAAAAGTTTCTCTGTGCAAAAGCTTCTCTGTGTAAGAGTTTGCTTTGTGTAAAAGTTTCTCTGTGCAAGAGTTTTTCTCTGTGCAAAAGTTTGCTCTGTGAAAAAGTTTGCTCTGTGTAAAAAATCTTCTCTGCGTAAAAGTTTCCCTGTGTAAAAGCTTGCTGTGTTAGCTTGCTGTGTGTAAAGTTTGCTTTGTGTAAAAGCTTCTCTGCGTAAGAGCTTCTCTGTGCAAATGCTTGCGCTGTGAAAAAGCTTGCTCTGTGTAAAATCTTCTCTGTGTAAAAGCTTCTCTTTGTGTAAGAGCTTAATGTGAAGCTTCTCTGTGTAATTTTTTGCTGTGTGTAAAAGCTTGCTTTGTGTAAAAGTTTCTCTGTGTAAAAGTTTGCTCTGTGAAAAAGCTTGCTCTGTGTAAAGGCTTCTCTGTGTAAAAGCTTCTCTGTGTGAAAGTTCCTGTGTGTAAAAGCTTCTCTGTGCAAAAGCTTGCTGTGTGTAAAAGCTTGCTGTGTGTAAAAGCTTCTGTGTTTAAGCGCTTCTCTGTGTAAGAGTTTCTCCGTGTAAAAGCTTGCTCTGCGTGTAAGCATCTCTGTGACAGGAGGTGAGAAGAGTTGAGAAGAGTTGGCCAGAGTTGAGAAGGTGAGAAGAGTTGAGATGAGCTGAGCAAGAGGTGAGATGAGTTGAGCGGAGGTGAGAAGAGGTTGGAAGAGTTGAAGAGGTGGAAAGAGGTGAGAAGAGGTAAGACGAGTTGAGAAGAGTTGAGAAGAGTTAAGACGAGGTGGGCAGAGGTGAGGGCCGTTGAGAAGAGCCGAGAAGGGCAAGGAAGAGGTGAAAAGAGTTGAGCTGAGGTGGGAAGAGATGAAACAACTTTGAGAGCTGTTGAAAAGAGTTGCAAAAATTGAGAAGAGCTGCGATGGTCTGAGAAGAGAGAAGAGTTGAGAAGTGGTGGTCACAATTGAAAAGGGGTGAGGCAAAGTGACGACGAATTCACAGAACAGAGTTGAGAAGCTGTGAGGGTCCGCTGCATCTCCTATAGGCAAACCTTGTCTTTGGATCCTATAGCGTTACACTTCTTAAACATGGAAACTTCCGCCACCCGCCTTGCGCGGGTTCTACTTGTATAGATATCATAGTGCCTTCGATCTTGAAAAGCACCAGAAGACGCTTGATGCTGATACAATGCGTGCAGATTCACTCCGTCAAAAAGCATTTAAAAAAATTGCTCCGAATGATAGGGAAACTTGCGAGAGGCCAACATGCATGGTCCTGCATAATGAATACACCCAAAGAAATGAAATGATAAGAAAAGTTCTCTGGAAAGTGTGTCAAACAAACAAAACCTAGTGGCAGTGCCCCGAGGCCACAGCAAAGCAACAAAAAACAGCAAATCATTAACTCGGATTAATCCGGGTCAACGGAGTGAAGTCTGTCAAAAAAACTGAGTGAACTCGGAGTCTGGTCCTCTGTGGGATTTACGAAGGACCACTCCGACCACTCGCTGAGTTGGCAGTCCATGGAGTCACATGGCCTGCGCAGAGTTCACACAGCTCCAACGCAAATTCAAAGATGAAAAAACATTTTAAAAAAAAACTGAAAAGAGCGCGAAAAGTGGAAAAGTGAAAAGTATGTCTGTGAATTTCGTTTCAAATGGGCTGGCCTCACTTCACAAGTTTCAGTCTCGTGGATCACACCCTTAGTTTCACAGCTGATGATTCGTTTCGCAGCAGCAAATTTGAAGTAAACAGGCTGTAAATAACCTTAGGCACACTTGTCCTCGAGGCAGTCGCTTGAAAGGACCCATGTCATTTTGCGAGAACGTGCTCATAGGCACCGAAAGTTTGCACTGGATTCCCAAAAACCCGAGGGAAAGTTCGAAGCTGCTTTGTCGTGCTTTCCTTTCGATGCGGATTGACATCCGATGCATGAAATAAAATTCCAAGCGTCTAACTGTTTCAGCCACACAGTATGTCCCATCACGGACTTGCTTAATAAGGTGCTCCCCAAAACGGAGCCATTAAAATGAAAAAAGAAACATGTTGTTGAGGTGAAGCGTCGCATCGTCGCCAAGATTATCAGCCCTCCTTCACACTGAACATGTGATCTCACTAAAGTACTAAGATTCACAAAGCATATCCCCCAGCGAACCGACATATTAATAGAAGGGCCACCATTTCTCCACCATTTTCTCGGGAAGTTCTAGCTTTACGCGTGATATGTCTGTTGACAGGGTAAGTGTTCATTCACAGATGTTTTGCTCTTCCTTTCAACAACAACAGTCAACAATCGGACATTTTCCAGACACAATTTGGAACTGCTAAGTCTGCTAAGTGAAAGTCACAGCGCAGCTGAACTGCCCCATGCTCAGAAGTTTTGCAAATTTCAGGCTCTCTTCACTCCGGGTTTTTCTTCCTCAGATTATCTGACGCAAACCACACTACATGGCACCCTGAGCTGACCACGTCACAGGGACGGCCATCATGAAGTGCCTCGCGTCACTCAACTTTCAGCGTGCATTGCATGCTACCAGACAGCTACCAGGCAGCTACTGAAGCTTCTCATTCGCCTCTTGAACGACTTTCCGAAAACGAGAATGTTCGCCCGGACCTGGCAAGTTTCACCCTAAGGGAGGCACATGGGCACATATCACTTCACATGCCAACATGAAGCAACATGAAGCAACATGAAGCAACATGAAGCAACATAAAGCAACTTGCTCATTACTTTTATTGAATATGATAGTATGATCATCTCAAAAAGGGTTGCGCAAGTCTTGCAGAGAATCGAATCCACCTTTGTCGGCTTAAGGATCTTAAGGTGCCTGGGTTTGGGCTATTTTCTGGAGGGCTCCGTGTTTCTCAAAAACTTCGGAGGAAAAGAAATTGACAAGCTGAGCAGGCTGAGCATCGGGATCCTTCGTATCCGTGCTCTCAAACCATTGACAAACCGGTGCCTCCCAGGCCTACGCTGCATACATGGCCTACATGGCCTACGGCCTACATGGCCTGCCCTAGACAAACCAAGGACCACGGCCCCACAAGTGAATGGGGGTGTGATGCACAAAATGCCAAATCAAAAAGCCGATCCATCCCTCTTTGCATTCGTCAACTTTGGTAGTTTCAATGATCTCTTTCTGCAGCGCTGCAGGGATCCACCAATTCACCATATAGCCAGAATTTTTGTTCTCATTGGCACCCATCACAAAGCATGCATCATGTGGCCCCAAGCTGGTAGAGAACATCCCAGCTCCCCAAGGCCACCAGGTGGTGACGAGGTTTTTCTGGTTTGAAGCAAGCCTCATGACATTCAAACATGCGTGATATGCTTGCTCTTCACCAGGGTAGGAGATCTTTGGCACTGGTGGCATCTCCCAGTTTCCAGGCTCACCAATACAACCATAATTGCAGTCGCCAACCGCAAAAATAGTTCCATCGGCCCACACGCCTCCACCTTCCGATGGCTTCTTTGTAACTTGGAGGTGCTTGTTGAAGTGGATCCAACCACCTCCACCTGGCCCTTTGTCAGACAGGGTGCATTTGGGCATGAAATAGTTAGAAGCTTTCACTCCGATGCAAACATAAGTTTCGTCTGCCCCATTTGGGAGCTCTATGGTCTTCCAAAAGTCTGGACTCTTTGGGTCATACTTGCAATTGTAGAACTCTTTGATGCCGCACGCAGTCATGTATTCAGAGCAGTACTCAGCTGCACTGTCAGGCAGTGGGCCTAGGCATCGAGGGAGGAAGTCGATGATTGTCAACTTCAGATCTGGAAAGAAGTGCTCCAGTTCTGTAGCCCACTCCACACCAATGAAGCCTGCCCCAACTACCAAAACGGTTGACTTCTTTCTGTTGAGCTCAGACAGCTTGTGGTATTCTTCCAGAACATGCCGACGACGACCTTCAATAAATCGCTCATCAAGATGCTTCCAGTCACTCACAGCCCGAGCTTCCTCATGAACAGTGGGGAACCACAATGATTCGCCCATTGGCTTGAAAGGACCGAAATTGCACCCTGAACAAATGATGCAGTAATCGAAGCTAATCTCCTCCAGAATGTTTACAAAGATCGGCTTGATGGTGGCAACTTTCTTGTCGCCATTCAACTCCTTCACTTCGCCCCAAATGTACTTCACTCCCATCTTGCGCTCTAAGACTGGCTGCAAGGTAAAGGTCAGTGAGTCCAAGTGTGCGGGCTTCACGAAAGCTCGGAGCACTCCTGGCGTGTACTCAAAGTACTCTTTGGCATCCACCACTGTTACGTAGAACTTGTTCTTCAGGTCCCGCGCACAGAAATTGCCAGTGAATTGCGCCCCAATGATCAGGCAACGAGGCTTTGCCGCCTTTCCCATGCTGAAAAATCGAAAAAATG
>CAMXCT020000500.1:16337-38837 GCA_947184155.2 Cladocopium goreaui | reverse complement strand
CGGTTTCATTGTTTTTTTCGGCTGTTCTATCAAGGGAATGCCACGCTTTATCATTCTGCTTTGAGGCTTTTTCGTTGGAGCTTGCAGAAATCCAGCTGAAACCCCTTGGGGAACTTTCACATCCGAAACCCGCTTCTATCCAAGTAAGGCCAACCCTGGCCAGTATACACCTGGCGCCGCCTGTGAGTTTGCTCTCTGTGCTGACGCATCATCTGATCCGCAAATAAGCAGAAGAACATACAGCATAAACACTACCCTAGGGGCCCGTACCACGTTTTCTGCTCACTGCTGACCGAAAAGTACCTGACTCCTTCGCCATATCACAGCACAAGCAACTGACCTGTCCTGCAGTTGCTTTTCCCTAGCGGCTTTGGGATTATTTTGCAGTGAAAAGCGTCTTCTACGCAATATTGCAGCTGGAGCATGCGACACTCTTAAGAGGTGTGTATTTGGATTCGTGGATCGTTTTATTCATGCAGTTCAGACTGTGACTATTCAGAGTCTGACCAGCGATTACATTACCTGCTGCGACATTGAAAGTGAAGGCATTGCAATGCTCTCTACGCACGTCCCTGCCCCTTGGACTCTTGTAGTAAATTACTGTACATATCCTACATATACAAGGCGATACACAGCGAAAGGTGCTTAACATGTCAGCGAGACCCAAAGTAGTGATGTCTGGGAGTGTGCAATTGACTGCGCAAAGCTCGAGGAGTCTGAATTAGCCTCAGCCCACTCTTCTCTGCCTCCACATTCTCGATCAACTCACATACTCAGAAATTGCCTTTCTGAACCAACATTGCTTGCTTCAGCACAACTTGCTGAAGGTGCACGTCTGCGAAAGTCGCTCCAGGCACTGAGATGTTTCCTTGCCAGCGTGCAATCATCGAATTCAAGTCCAACATCTGACGCTGCACCAAGCAAACAACACATGTCAACACATCATGATGTTCCCTTGCTTTCTCACTTTGCATGCGCTGTTGCCTGGTCGCACATGTCCACAAAGCTTCTTCCAGTCCCAACTTTCTCGTACCGCGTTCCTTGCACCTTAGGGGTCGGGACGTGTACACACGTCTATCAACAACCGGTCTGAAATGCCATCGCAATCATCGTAATCATCGTAATCATGGTAATCCTGTACAAATTATTTATCAGATTTTATCAAGGTTCTTGCATCTGCAGCTGGGCCACTGTGTGCACATCTTTCAAATGCTCCCAGCCATCGAGACATGCAGGAGGAAACCGCTTCATGCGGTGCGTCCTGGGAATGGAAGGAGCTACGCTACACAGAGTGCAGCAACCGAGCAACCGAAGAATCTGAAGCTGAAATAGCAATTTTCCAAAGCTGCGGACGACCACAGAGGGTTGTGAATTCCAATGCTCGTCGCTTCACGTCGTTTCTTGTCGTTTCATGTCGTTTCATGTTGCTTCTGTTCTTGGAACCGGACGGGTTTCTGTGTCTTTCAATGGCTTCTTTGGTAAATTTTGCAGACCTGGCTGTGGCAGACTATCCCCTGGACAGCTCCTATAGTTCCTCAGCATCACCCCCGTGAACGTGTCATATGTATCATACATGTCGTACTGAGTCTCAGTTCAGTCACCTGCCAGATTCCAATGCCGACAAGAACTCCTGCACACTGACCTGGCACTGAAGAGGTGGTGACTCGCAGACCATCTCTGCATATCTAATTCTCTCAAAACTCCAAAACTCTCTTTCTAACTCTTTCTCATATTTCCTCATCTTTCTCCCTTACGTCTACGTGTTCCTTTGACTGGACCCCTTCTTGGATTCAAAATATCAAAATATTCAAACCTGCAACTTGACTTGTCGTGGACTGTTACATGGCCATCTTGAATGATCAAGGCACTGCTCCGCTGTGATCTTCATCAATTACCTTGGCACTGCAGCGGTCACTAGCACTGCTCTTGCACTGCACTTGCACTGCTCTCGCACTTGTCTCTAGGTCCACAGAGTACGCAAGTGTTGTTGCTTTTGCAGTCCAAGAAACATCAAATATCGTAATCACTTCTTGATCTGAAAGGCTTGGCAGAACCCTGGCCCAATCAAGCAATAAGTTATGCCAGGCAAGTTCTGCACAAACAGGAATCAATAGGGCAAGTCTTGGCATCTTCTGCGCATGCTTTGGACGTCTTTCATTCTTGGGAGGGTTTTTGCTGGCAAACACTTTAAATATCTTTGAATCATCCAGACTTCGTTCTTGTGCATGACTGCAAACATGTGCAGCACCACATGTTCAAGCGCTCAGTACTTTCGGCCCATGGTAAGACTTGATAATGCAGGGGGGAAAACAACTGCAAAGAACTGGACATGAATCAAATGACGGAAAACAACGAGCGGTCAAAGTCTGTCCAAACGACATGAATTGTGCAGGTGATCCCTGCCATATTCTTTGGTCATCTTTCATGCATGATCCGCACGGCAGCAAGGACACGTCGTGTGTTCAGCCGACCACAATCCTTGTTTTGGGGAAAGAAAAGTCGAATGTGGATGTGTTCTCAAAAACATCGCCTTTAGTCATTAACCTCGTCCTCCCTAATTATTGCCCACCATACATTCCCACAGTTGCCACTAGAAAATCTGTATGCGCCTGTGCAGGGCATGCTTGATCTCAGGTCTACTAAGTGCTTGGTCCTTGGTTTCAAGTGCAACGTGCAGCCGACCACGGTTCAAATATGTCCAATATGCCAGCATGAATTGAACTCAATATTGTTGCAGATTTCTTCTCACTGGAGATCCATTTGCCGTGACTCCAGCCGTCACAGTCTTAGTTTTTGACACCATTCAAGTCAATGTGGTGGAAAATGTCCTGAGCAAACAGTTTCTCATTGATCTCATTGTCTCAGAAATTGAAATCAAAACCATAGACTGCCGGAGTTGGCTCTGACAAGAAATCAGCAGCCAACATTGGCTAACTCACCGAACTGTTTTCAGCGCCACCCAACAGTGCAAACCTGTTTGTTTGCTGCATATTTCAAAGCTCAAATAGGTTTCATTGGAAGGCATGTGCAATATTTAGTGCAGCAATGGCAATGTGACAAACATTCGAAACATGACAATTTTCCAAAAAGTATCCAAAAAATGTCGTCCCGACCCGGTGTAAGTCCTGAAATTTCACTCCATTTGAGGCGCAGTACTTTGCAAATTCAGAAAGCACAGACTTGCCCCATGCCCTGGCAAATTCAGCAAACAAACTGTGCAAAATGTTAACCACGGTCGAAACAATTTGGTTCACTCGCCATGACGCTTTTCAGTGCAAGACAATGGCAAGTTTGCACAACAGCCGTGGACAGCGGGCACAGCTGTGATATCCGTGAGAGGTCAGGGCATATGATATCTTCACAGTTCCGCAAGTGCGACTGAGTCACGGATCTTTGTTGAAGGGATCATGTCTCGCCTTTAGAAACAAGCAGCACTTCTATATTTTAATCAAATTTCGACACAGTAGCCTTACCATAGGGTACCAAAGGTTCACATATGTCAATTTTGGTGTGATTTTCCAAAACAATGATATTGTATGTATGGATGGATGGATGGATGTATGGATGTATGGATGTATGGATGTATGGATGTATGGATGTATGGATGTATGGATGTATGAATGTATGGATGTATGGATGTATGGTTGTATGGATGTATGGATGTATGGATGTATGCATGTATGCATGTATGCATGTATGCATGTATGCATGTATGCATGTTTGCATGTATGCATGTATGCATGTATGCATGTATGCACGTATGCATGTATGCATGTACGCATGTACGCATGTATGCATGTAATGTATGTATGTATGTATGTATGTATGTATGCATGTATACATGTATGCATGTATGCATGTATGCATGCATGCATGCATAAATGCATGCATAAATGACTGTATGCATGTATGCATGTATACATGTATGCATGTATGCATGTATGCATGTATGGATGTATGTGTGTATGTGTGTATGTGTGTATGTGTGTATGTGTGTATGTGTGTAATGTATGTAATGTATGTAATGATGTAATGCATGTAATGCATGTAATGTATGTAATGTTTGCAATGTATGCAATGTATGCAATGTATGTAATGTATGTAATGTATGCAATGTATGCAATGTATGCAATGTATGCAATGTATGCAATGTATGCAATGTATGCAATGTATGCAATGTATGCAATGTATGCAATGTATGCAATTTATGCAATGTCTGCAACGTATGCAATGTATGCAATGTATGCAATGTATGCAATGTATGCAATGTATGCAATGTATGTAATGTATGTAATGTATGTATGTATGTATGGATGGATGGATGGGTGGATTGATGGTAGGTAGGTAGGTAGGTAGGTAGGTATGTAGGTATGTATGTATGGTATGTATGGTATGTATGGTATGTATGGTATGTATGGTAAGTATGGTATGCGTGGCATGTACGGTATGTATGTATGTATGGTATGTATGGTATGTATGGCATGTATGGCATGTATGGTATGTATGTATGGTATGTATGGTATGTATGGCATGTATGGCATGTATGGCATGTATGGTATGTATGATGCATGCATGCATGCATGCATGCATGCATGCATGCACTCATGCATGTAATGCATGTAATGCATGTAATGCATGTAATGCATGTAATGTATGTAATGTATGTAATGTATGTAATGTATGTAATGTATGTAATGTATGTAATGTATGTAATGTATGTAATGTATGTAATGTATGTAATGTATGTAATGTATGCAATGTATGTAATGTATGTAATGTATGAATGTATGCAATGTATGCAATGTATGTAATGTATGTAATGTATGTAATGTATGTAATGTCTGTAATGTCTGTAATGTCTGTAATGTGTGTGTAATGTGTGTAATGTGTGTAATGTGTGTAATGTGTGTAATGTGTGTAATGTATGGAATGTATGGAATGTATGGAATGTATGCAATGTATGCAATGTATGCAATGTCAGCAATGTCAGCAATGTCTGCAATGTCTGCAATGTATGCAATGTATGCAATGTATGCAATGTATGCAATGTATGCAATGTATGCAATGTATGCAATGTATGCAATGTATGCAATGTATGCAATGTATGCAATGTATGCAATGTATGCAATGTATGCAATGTATGCAATGTATGCAATGTAATGTGTGTAATGTGTGTAATGTGTGTAATGTGTGTAATGTGTGTAATGCGTGTAATGCGTGTAATGTGTGTAATGTGTGTAATGTGTGTGTGTAATGTGTGTAATGTGTGTAATGTATGTAATGTATGTAATGTAGGTGTGTGTATGTGGTGTATGTGTGCAGTGTGTGTATGTGATGTATGGATGTAATGATGTATGTATGTATGTATGTATGTATGTATGTATGTATGTATGTATGTATGTATGTATGTAATGTATGTAATGTATGTAATGTATGTAATGTATGTAATGTATGTAATGTATGTAATGTATGTAATGTATGTAATGTATGTAATGTATGTATGGTATGTAATGTATGTAATGTATGTAATGTATGTAATGTATGTAATGTATGTAATGTATGTAATGTACGTAATGTACGTAATGTACGTAATGTACGTAATGTACGTAATGTACGTAATGTACGTAATGTACGTAATGTACGTAATGTATGTAATGTATGTAATGTATGTAATGTATGTAATGTATGTAATGTATGTAATGTATGTAATGTATGTAATGTATGTAATGTATGTAATGTATGTAATGTATGTAATGTATGTGGTGTATGTAATGTATGTAATGTATGTAATGTATGTAATGTATGTAATGTATGTAATGTATGTAATGTATGTAATGTATGTAATGTATGTAATGTATGTAAAGTATGTAATGTATGTAATGTATGTAATGTATGTAATGTATGTAATGTATGTAATGTATGTAAGGTATGTAATGTATGTAATGTATGTAATGTATGTAATGTATGTAATGTATGTAATGTATGTAATGTATGTAATGTATGTAATGTATGTAATGTATGTAAGGTATGTAAGGTATGTAAGGTATGTAAGGTATGTAAGGTATGTAGTGTATGTAATGTATGTAATGTATGTGATGTATGTAATGTATGTATGGTATGTATGGTATGTATGGTAGGTATGGTATGTATGGTAGGTATGGTATGTATGGTATGTATGTATGGTATGTATGTATGGTATGTATGTATGGTATGTTTGTATGGTATGTATGTATGGTATGTATGGTATGTATGGTATGGTATGTATGGTATGGTATGTATGTATGGTATGTATGTATGGTATGTATGGTATGTATGGTATGTATGGTATGTATGGTATGTATGGTATGTATAGTATGTATGGTATGTATGGTATGTATGGTATGTATGGTATGTATGGTATGTATGGTATGTATGGTATGTATGGTATGTATGGTATGTATGGTATGTATGGTATGGTATGTATGGTATGGTATGTATGGTATGGTATGTATGGTATGGTATGTATGGTATGGTATGTATGGTATGGTATGTATGGTACAGTATGTATGGTACAGTATGTATGGTACAGTATGTATGGTACAGTATGTGTGGTACAGTACGCATGGTACAGTATGTATGGCACAGTATGTATGGCACAGTATGTATGGCACAGTATGTATGGCACAGTATGTATGGCACAGTATGTATGGTACAGTATGTATGGCACAGTATGTATGGTACAGTATGTATGGTACAGTATTTATGGTACAATATGTATGGTATAGTATGTATGGTATGTATGGTATGTATGGTATGTCTGGTATGTATGGTATGTATGGTATGTATGTATGGTATGTATGGTATGTATGGTATGTATGGTATGTATGGTATGTATGTATGGTATGGTATGGTATGGTACGGTACGGTATGGTATTATGGTATGGTATGGTATTATGGTATGGTATGGTATGGTATTATGGTATGGTATGGTATGGTATGGTATGGTATGTATGTAATTATCAATGCAATTATCAATGCAATTATCAATGTAATTATCAATGTAATTAGTTATGTAATTATTTATGTACTTATTGATGTTATTATTAATGTAATTTTTCAGGTAATTATTCATGTAATTTTTAATGTAATTGTTAATGTAATGATTAATGTAATCATTAATGCAATTATGAATGTAATTATGAATGTAATTATGAATGTAATTATGAATGTAATTATGAATGTAATTGTGAATGTAATTATGAATGTAATTATGAATGTACTTATTAATGTAACTACTAATGTAATGTAATGTAATGTAATGTCATGTCATGTCATGTCATGTCATGTCATGTCATGTCATGTCATGTCATGTCATGTATGTATGTATGTATGTATTTCAATGTATGTATATATATATGGTTCTGATGTAGCCGAGTTGGCACACACTACAAAATGTTGGCAAAATGCCCCATCATGGAATCTTCAGTGTTCCAAGAAGAACCACAACAAACACAAACAAATTCAATTTCCCAGTGGATTATGCGGTTTTTTCCGGTTCTAAAGGAACGAAACCTGAATTGCAATCAACATCATTTCTTAACGATTCTTGCCTGAATGTCTTTGCAGTATTACACAATTAATTGTGAAATGATATTTGGGACAAAAAAACCTTCACCACTTTGTCACGAAAATTAATCCTTTTTCTGTGCACTGGTTTGATGCTGAGTCCAGATCGCGAGCAAAGGTTCTGTATGCAGCCTAGCAATTGGCAATGACGAAAAAAATGTCATACACCTTTTGCATGTGTTTGATCAATTCAAGAAAATATTTAGTTGCTGGACTGGGAACGAACAAAAGCATCATAATTTGTCTGGTGCATCTGCGAGCGATTGGGCCTTCATTTTGATCTCGCTAAAGAACTGGTATTTTTTTTCCCATTGCCTGGCAATGACATCTGCAGAAATGAAAATTGCCATTTTGCCCATCTGTCTGAATTTCTCTGAGCTCAACACCTCTCTTGTTTTGGGTCGTAAACTCGCTCTGCATCCCTGATTGCAACACGGGTCAAGTCTTGCAACAAATAGTCAAGAAAGTGCAACTATTTGATACAAAGTATTCGCGATGGATCTACGAATCTGTTTTCATAGGAATTAGATAGTACCAGTCCAAATACAGCAGATACATCCAAGCAGCTTCAGAAGTTCTTGTGCTCGACGCCCCCGTTTAGCGGCACTGTCCTGGTTCGTACAGATATGTAGCGGGGAATTTGACAGTTCTTAAATTAGTCTGGTGTGCAAATGTCAACAATGTCAACCTCACAAAAAAAAGAAACATAATCACCGTTGAAACTTGGCAAATTTTCCAATCCTCCATGCAGTTTGCAAGGTCCGAGTTCCAAAGAGGCACCAACGACAAATTTTGTGCAAAATTGATTTTTGGCCAGGTTGTGGGTAAACCAAGTTCAACACAATTTGCAACAGTAAGCAAATGATGAATGCCGTTTTTCATTAAGTCGCATTTACACTTGCAAAACAAATTGTTGAAACATGACAATGAACCGATGCAGGGCATGTGTTTCATGTCTTGCCTTTGAACCAAAACAAATTCTGGCCAATCCCAAACGTGATGAGTGCACCTGGCGCACTTGGCGGACCACATTGTGATGTATACGCAAAAACATCATAATTTAACATCGTATGTGTCGACAATGCATTCGACGGCGTGAACCATTTGTCATTTGGCACTCCTCAGACATGTTTTGAGAACAGGTTTCCTGATATGGTGTCCTACGTGGAGGGTTGAAATAATTGTTAATTCCCCACATCTTTGTGTGGGGTTCTTGTTTTTGGTTCTGTATCCCGCCGCCTCCTCCTCCTTCTCCTCCTCCTCCTCCCGCCCTCCTTCTCCCGCCCTCCTCCCGACCACCTCACATGCGTGCTACTTGTTCACACAACTTGCTCACACACAACTCTACTCACACACCTTGTCGTCAACTTGTCATCACACAACTTTCTCATTCAACTCTCACACAACTCTACTCACACAACTTGCTCTCACACAACTCTACTCACGCAACTTGTCGTCACACAACTTGCTCACACAACTTGTCATCGCACAACTTGTTAACAACTTGTCAACACACAAGTTGTCCACATACAACTTTTCATCACACAACTTGTCATCACACAACTTGTCCACGGCTCTTTGCGTGGCAGGCGTGGCACTTGGTGACATCGACTTTCACTTTGCGTGGCAGGCGTGGCGCTAGGGGACATCCAACGTCAATTTGCGTGGCAGGCGTGGCACTTACGGCACTGGGCGGGCTCTGGTGGCGCACCGGGTTCTCAGCTGACGCCGTGGGCGCCGCGGCTCTTTGCGTGGCAGGTGTGGCGCTTGGTGACATCGAATTTCGCTTTGCCTGGCAGGCGTGGCACTTACGGCACTGGGCGGGCTCTGGTGGCGCATCAAGTTCTCAGCTCGTGGCTCTTTGCGTTGCAGGCGTGGCACTTGGTGACATCGGCTTTGACTTTGCGTGGCAGGCGTGGCACTAGGGGACATCCGACGTCACTTTGCGTGGCAGGCGTGGCACTTACGGCACTGTGGCGCACCGGGTTCTCAGCTGACGCCGTGGGCGCCGCTCAAGGGTCTCAAGCCGAGAACCAGTGAAGGGAAACCTATGTGTTGGCATTTTAATTTGAGCAAGGGATGCAACAATCAGACAAAGAATGGCAGATGCAAATTTGGCTACCATACATGCATGCGTTGCCTCAAGCCAAAGCATGGTGCATCAGCTTGCCACTCAAACCCAGGGTCATGACAGGGTACAGTGGTCACTACAAGTGCGTCTGTGAGTGGTGACCGCAATGCAGATTCGGACGCAAGTTTTGAGGTTGAGCGCACAGAGGGTGCAAAAAAGCCTGTTGATTTTTCAAGTTCTTCTGACTCTAAGCGGCATGATGTTGTCGGTTTGGTAGTTGTATTTTTGGCAGGATCCTGCAGGCTCAGAAAGGCTTGTGGCAAGCTTGGACTTCGAGCCTTGCCAATTGATAAGGACCCAAAGCGAGCAGAAAGCTGTGTGGTGGAAAACTATGACTTGACTGATCCACAGCAGTACAGCACTTTGGTTGAAGTTTTGCATGCAGAGAAGGATTTTTTGGTTCATGCTCATTGCGCCCCGAGTTGTGGCACTGCATCGAGGGCTAGAGGACGGAAGGTTCATGGCATGCCTTCGCATTTGCAACCCCAACCCTTGCGTAGTGACGACCATCCCGACGGCTTGCCAGCACTTTCAGAAAACGGCAAGGCTCGAGTGGAGAGTGCAAACGCCTCATACAAGGCAACTGCAGACCTGCTATCCATGTTGATCCAATGGAAGGTTTCAGTTTCCATTGAGAATCCATCGAAATCACTTTTCTGGAAACCCAGCTGGATACAGAAACTTTTGGAAATGGTTCCAAACGCTGACGCTCATGACACCTTTTTTGGTCCACTGCATGCATGGAGAATCCGATAATGCTCAGAGGGTCGGTCCTGTCAATGGTATAGCAAACTAAAACTGAACATTGAACACATATGGTTCAAGCTGAAGAATAAATTCAAAGAGGTGGCAACAAAACAAACCGGAAACAACAGAAAACAACCAGGACGACCCGCAAATCCCCCAGATTTGCGTTTCGCCGCGCTAGAAACAGCACAGCAACAGCGAACCGGGGCCAGAGCCCAACCAAACAACCACACAAATGCCACCTGGCGAAGAGGGAAAAAAACCCCTCTATGCCTTGAAAGAATTGCATAAACTAATTGGTACGCCTTCCACTAGAAATAAACGAATTCCGGACTGCGAGATGAGGCAGCACCTGTAAAGTAAGTGAAAGGTGAAACGGTCTGTGCACAACCAATCTAATCTCTCAGAGTCCACTCAGATGTGCTTCTTCAAGTCATCAATCCACATGTTTCGTAGCAATCCAAGAAGACGAAAACTTGTAAGCAAGCGGCCCAGTGCACAAGCCGCGCTATCCATTCCAAATGCCAAATGGCTCGTGGGCAAAAGGGTCAGTGCATAGCGCTACATCACCAACATGCAACCACTAGGAGTCTACCCCCCACCAGGGAGGGGGGGGAAGACCACACACTGGCCGTACACATGGTGGAAGTGCAAGGAAAAAAGGAGCCGAGGCATCGACGAGATGCCTAGGTCGTACAAAAGGTGCGTCGCACAGCAGTGAGTATGTACATCGCGACTGGTTGTAGAAGGTAGCCTTACCTTCGAAACCTCTAGACCTACCTGGGTCAGCGTCCAGGACGTCGTCCTTAAGAAACAAAAGACCGTCCACGCAAACCAAGTCAATCAATCCCAGAGCTCAGCCACTTTTACCGCACACAGACAAGCAACAAAAGAGATGTCTCTGCTCTTGTCGCTATGTTTCTTGTTGACGTGTCACTTCCTTGACACAAAACAGATGCGGAGTCGCATGTTGACATCTTTCTGTCAACTTCACTAAAAAAAGATCAAAACCACATGTCGTCACAAAAAGTCTTTACATCAAGACATGGTTTGTTTGTTCAAATAAGTTTGAGTGTTTGAAAAATGTTGAAACATTTTAGACACCAAAACATGTTCCACGATGTCTCCCTCAGATTTGTTGGCAACGGTAATTCTGAATGCCTTCAGAATGTTGCACTCTTTCATCATCGAGAGACAAAATCAAACTAAACTTCTCCGATCAACGTCAATCAAAGTTCCTTCTTCCGAAGTCAAAATGAATTCTACGAAATAATTCTTCGTACTCTTCTTCCGTTTCCTTCGTGCTCTTCGTCGACGAAAACTAAAGTGAAGGATATAGAAAATATTGATTTTCCATTTCATTCTACGGATTCAAAGCCTCACTGTGTTCTCCGTGCAATCAAAGTAGTCAAAGGAGATGAAAAACATATCGTTGTAAGGTTTCGCCATCTCCAGTAAAAGCTGCATCATATGGGACATGCAAAAACGATGTTAACCATCACGGTTGAGCTCACCATCAAGGTGAAAAACAAATTCACTCCCTCCAATGCAGAAAAGACCAAATGGATTCATCTCACTCCAAGTGGGAAATTTTCACACCTCCTTTTGAGATGAATTCCATCACAGCTATCTATAGCTATCTGTGCTATGTATCCATCTGTAATCCAGGCAGACTTCGACAAATAGATTCTGCCAAAGCTTGTCCAGAAAATACACTGTTGAGCTCTTAGCCAGAGAGCTTCATAGTACACTTCCATCCAGTTCGACAGTCTTTCAATAATTTCCAGCTGTCCACATAGAATGAAACCTTTCATAGATCCAACCAATATCCCAAGTGTCATCACTCACAAAACTCTCGACGCAAGGTGGTCCCTGCATAGACGGGCACATTGGCAGCTTTGCAGTCCACCAAGTCTCGGGCCTTGATGTACCTTCACCAATCCAAGGCAGGACCCTTCGAAGAGTCTTCAGTCAAATATTTGCGGCACCATGAGACATAGCTGGTATCCTTGTCGAAGACAGTGTGGTAATTTGCCTTCTCCTTCTCATACTTTCCAAAGGCAAATCTTGTCTTCCCCCACATAGTCATGCTGGTGACACCGGCTGGAAGCAAGGCCTTTGTGGCCAAACCCTCAATGCTTCCCACAGGCTCCATGAGACTGCTTCCAACTTCCCAGTCTGACTCAAGCTCAAATCCTGCATCATCAGCTCTGCGCTTCGAGGCATCAGTCATAGCACCACTGGATCCCGCAGGTAGCACTGGCATCTGAGAATCGCGGCGCAGTGCCAACTGCTGATATGCCTTCTCATCTTCAACCGTCCATCCAGACTTGTCCATGGCTGCAAACCAAACGCGTCCGGAAAAGGTAAAAAGTACTAGTTAGTGGCTAAGCCCTTAGGAGCAATCAACCTAGGGCGTGAAACGAAGTGTCGAACCGCCATCACATTCGTGATAGGCATAATCACTGTCTCTGACCTTTGCAAGTGTTCCTGTTGTTTCGCGTCGCGCATTGCATCGCACAAACAAGACACTCTGCACAAAATGAAAACTGTGAAACGACTGTTTGTCTTTGGCATCGTTTGTCTTTGGCATCGTTTGTTTCAAACAAAGTGCAAAACAATCACAAAAGTGAAACAAAAACACAAAGTCTCTCTCTTGCTGTCTTCCCCCTTTCAAACGCAAATCTCACTTCTTTGCAGCATGCTTGACTGCAACCAGAATGTATCTTGCCAACTTTCTGTTGTAAAACGCTGTTTCAGTATAGTTGATTTGATTAAGTTCTGCATGAGTCTGGCATGTACATGTTGAAAGTTTGGAGTGAAGATTTGTTGGAAATGAAATTGAGTTGGAAACAAACTTCAACGTTTTCCCAATTGGAATACCATTCTTGTTCTGACATCCAGTTTTGCACAACCTCACCAAAGCCTGATGCCTCATGTCAAAACTCTCCAAAAGATTCACTGTCTCAGGTCGGGACCAAATGGCATTTCGTTCTGGAAGCTCAAACGAACATGAGTTTGCATGTTTGAAGTAACCACCAATCGCATTGATGATCTCATCCCATTCCTGGTCTTTCTCAGTGACTGAGTCCTGATTGAAGTTGCGAAGCGGACTTCCACTTCCACAAGGAGTCGATGCATGGATGTGCACCCACGGTGGACATGAAGAGTTCTTCCACTGTCGGATGCAAACAGACACACGACTCAACGTTCCAGAACTCTGCACCTTGGCAACTACACCAATGTATGGGACCTTCGAAACTTCACAAACCTTTCTCAAGTTCGAGTGCTCCGAACAACACAGTTCCACAATCGCAATCGAAGAACCCTGAGTCAACACCTGCTGCAACACGCACAGCTCACGAAGTTCCTGAGTTAGATGTCAAACATCTGGAACAACAATCCCAAGAGCATACCGGTGCTTAAAGAAAGCTTTCGCGCTCAAGCATTTGGTGAAAAGATCTGCTGGATTTTCAACACCACTTCGGCGTCTCAATTTCAACAAACCCTCTCTCATCTGCTCTCGCAACCAATGCAATCTTATTTCAATCTGTCGCGAACGTCGCGGCACGTCCATGGATCTCACAAGTTGCAATGCGGAGCTTGAACCGCTCTCCAACCAAATCACAACTTCTTCTGGCTCATCGATCTCATGAAGTGCAAAAAGAAGAGGGTGAACCAATCTTCCAAACGCAACACTTTCTTGACACACAGATTGCAAACCATAGAGCTCTGCCTCACATGAACTCAGACTCAAAGCTTGCTGCTGTCGGCTAAGTGACCTTACCAAAGATCTCTCAAAGAAAACAGCACCACCGCTGACACCTTTCCGGTTGTTGAAGCGATACGGAGCATGTGATGCGTCGCTGAAAGAGTGAAGATGGACTGATCTCAGTTGAGCATCGTCAACCTGACTCATGATGGTCTCATCCCTGCTCGGTAGACACAAGCATGCATGCATGTCGACATACAAGAATCTCAAGACTGCTTTTAATGCTTGTTCAGTCCCGTGCATCGGCTTCGCTTGCTGTGTTCCAAGAACAGACATCCATGTGTTTAAGTCATGTCGTACATGTGACAGCCAAAGCAATTTTCCCAACGCCTTCCTGAAGCGTGAGTATGCTTCATCTGACAAAGGTTTCTGAAAATTTCTATCCGTGAGTGTTTTCTCAAGATGTCCCGAAATGTCAGGCACATTCTCAGACCCACGGGTAACCCCATAATCCAGAAACGTAGAGTCAAGATAGTGTGGATCAACACCCAGAGTGATCTCAGAGGAATCTCTTTCCCTTCTGATGACACGACCAATAAAGGTCAATGATCCTCCCTCTTCTCCGATCTCTCCAGTGGTTTTCACAGGCACCACAGACGACAAAGTTGCAACCACATGTTCCTCGGCTTCCTTAGTGGTCGACAACAATAAGATGTCATCAACGTACACCACACACAAGCAAAATCCAAGTTCATGACCATCCTTTACAATCTGTCCACCATACACACACGGCTCCAACGAATCTGACCAAAGGCCTACATGTTCAACCGTAAATGTCAAAGGCTGCAACCATGCCAGTGAAGCATCACGTAACCCGTTCAATGCCTTTTCAAGCAAATAGTAGGTCGCTTCACCTGATGGAAAACTAATTGACAACGGCATTTTCAAGACCACATGTACACCAGTTCCCAATGGGCTATGCATGAAGGCATGACTCACGTCCAATGCACGCAAAAGCACCTTCCGTGTCGCTGCCATTGCAAGCACCAAATGAACACTTTCAATCGAAGGAGTAGGACTACAAAATCCCAAAGACCTAGCTGAGGATCCACGATTGAAGTCCTTTGCAACAATCCTGGTTCGAACCCTCCCACTGCTCTTATAAGCTGCAACCCACCTTGACTGGATCAAACGAAGGTTCGGAACAGCCTTCTTCATATCGTCCAGTTCTGACTGGGTGATGATGCGGCCAGTCTTGCAATGTTCCAAGTTCCTAACCTCCTCTTGCATACCTTTGAAACCTTGTTCCAAGTCAAGCTCTTGTAAACTCTGGTCATCTATGATACTATCCGGTTTCCAAACCAAGACATCCTGACCTCCAAGACGCATCTTCACTAAATCATGCTCATTGCCTCGATTGAAACAAACAGAGCCAAGAGAACCAGAAAACATTTCAGGAGAGGTTGCAGGAGCAAAAGACGCTGGACCTTCTAGCGTACCCAAACCCGCAACCAACACAGGTTCACCACTACCAACCCAAAACCAGTCAAAATCCATGTTTAATTGAAGCAATTCTTCAGAATCTTCACGGATTTCTCGTTCCAACTGTTCTCGGTCGGTCTCAGCCTTTCTCTTAAACCTTCTGGTGAACTCAACCTGTGTTTCCGGCTGTCGCCGAGCGGACTCAGGTGTCGGTACCACCTCTTCATCATCGACCTCTTGTACTGGTACTGGAACCTGGGGCACTACCACAGGGCTCTCCGGGGAGAGGTCAGGTTCAACACGTCTTTCCTTTCTCTGTTGTCCCTCAAAATCAGAAAACGCTTTCGACATGCCTTAGTATGCCTAATACCAGGTGCTTCCATACCACTCTCACATGCTGGACATCTACGAGTCGGCTCAAGGTGTGATACGTCAGGTGAAGACCTTTCAGAACTCTCAGGACTACCAATGGCTACATCTGCAGTATCTGCTGGTGACGTAGGAGATGGAGTGACAGACACTTGAGACGGCTGATCTGCTGGAGCTTCCTGTGGAGTCACGACAACATTCGATCGTGCCAAAGGCACTGCTGGCGCCAAACGTAACTCACCAGGTTTCTTCTTCACACTGCTGGACTCTGGCAAGACAAGTTTGGGCCGTGAAGGTGCCGGCAAACTCTGACCTTTCAACTTTCGCAACTCTTCAGGAGGTAGCTGACTCAAGTCAGCTGGTGCAATTCCACTGTCATTCGCTATTTGGGGTCTACTACCTACAGTCCCATTGTCAAACTGCGTCAAAACTCCTTGTCCCGAATTCAAATCCCATCTCAAAGGTGAAATAGCCCTGATGTTCCTAGCTACAAAACGCATCAACTCAGCTTTGCCATCCACACGAATGAATCCCTGTACAACCGGACCTCGTTCCAATCCCATGTGAATGAAAGTACACTCAACATTCCTGGTTGAAAGTGGGGAATGCTGACGAATTGAGTCGGGAATCTCTGCAAGAACCTGAGCACCAAACAAAGTACAAACTGGTTTGGATAACTTCCTACCTGAAACCATTTCCAATGGACTTCTGTCTGAACCTCTTCATGTTGAAAAATGATTGTTACACAAAGCCAAATACGTCAAAACATCAACCAAATTCTCAAAACATGACATCCAACCCTTGTGCATTCAAATCAGCTCGCAAAACAGAAAAGGCTTCTTTCAGTTCCCTGACTGTCCTCTCAGCTGCTCCAACTGAACGATGCTGCTGGGGCGCGGCTCGACGAATGGAGAACGTGTAGCGACCAGTGGCATTTCCAAAGATCTCTCCAACTGCTCTCTCACTGTCGGTGTGGACATCAATCAGATAGCCTTCGAAGTCAAGCCAGAATGTTGAAGCCATACAACGATCTGTCTCCTGGCTGCTTCGACATCTTCTCCGACCACCACATAGCCAATACACCTCGACATCATCTCAGTCAACACAAGGATCTTCACAGAACCTGGAAGCTCGTCTGCAACGATCTCACCTGTTGTGTTGAGAAATGCAAGATCAGCCTGAATTGAAACCTCTTTCCTGTCACCTTTGTCTCTTCTGCGCTGAAAGACGGAACGACCTTTGGCACACTCCAAACAATTCGGATTGAATTGGATATGTCCCTGTCTCCGGTGACGTGCAAGTTCACTGTCGTCGCCTCCAGACACAGCTGCGACAGACAAGTCATGAGTATTTCTCACAGTCAAATCAGACCTGTATGCACTACTACTACCAACATCTGGATGCAAACGAACCCAAGGACAATTGGCAAAATAAGCAACATCAAGACAATGCATTCCAAGCTTTTCGTGAAACAAATCAAAACCTTTTGGACCTTGTGTGAACCTCCATCCCGAATCTGCCAATGACGTAATTGACAAAATGTTATGCCGGATGGAACCCACCAAAACATTCAAACGTGCCTTCTTCCAACACCAATCATCACCTGATGGGCCTGACATGTGCATCTGCACTCCAATCTCAGCAGTGCCTGACATATTGACTGAGGATCCATTGGCAGCTCTGTAGCCACCTAACCCCTCACTGTCCTGCAGCACTGACCTGAAGGCTGACAAGTTTGACTCAGCCAAAACACTTGTAGATGCACCAGAGTCAAGGAGCCACCAAGAAGCATCGGTGCTGTCAGCGACCTGTGAAAGCAGAGGCCGCAAAAATCCCAAATAAGGTTCAACCTGTTGCTCAACCGAAACTTCACTGTGGCCATCAAACCAACCAGGTGCACGCACCAAAACAACTTTCCTAGGTACGGACGCACACAAGTCTCGGCTCAGAGCATCATCAAAGCATGCTCCAAAGCTGGAACTATCACCAAGTCCAACTTCATGTTCAGACTTCAAACCAAAAAACCATAGCTCATGAGTACAACTGTCGCAACTTCTTGCCAGTCCACAACTCATGTCAGCCTCCTCAAATTCAGAATCCTTGCCATCAACCGCAAGTTCGTGCTCCATGTTAGCAAGCTCCAGTTCAGCGCCATTGCACCCACCTGTGGCTTCGCAAGTTCACTAGCCAGCCTTCCGTTGCTCAAGTTGCGGGTGACGCAAGAAGATAAAATCTAGATACCCAAAACAAAGGAAGAGAATTAAACGGTCAGACATCACACTACTACAGTCCAAACAGGAAAGCTAAACGCAGCATGCTTTCTTTTGAACGCGTGGCGAAAATTAGTCAACGGACTAAAATACATGTTGTGTACACAGCGGTGGAAGACAACGAAATTAAAATGAAGTGAAAACCAACGGGAGATCACAAACAGTTAAAATTGGGGTTTTGGGCAGCCAGGTTCCAAAAGCACCACAAGAGTGAACCAACGGGAACACCCCCAGAGAAAAGGAGAAGTACAGGGACCCAGCGGGGAAGCGCCAAGAAAAACTGGGAAACAGCATGATGTAACCCAGGAAAAGGAGGCTGACCAGGGGATGGCGGTGGGAAAGGAAAACGAAGTAGAACAGCGGTCTACACTCCACCCCAACTTGACCCAAAATGGCAGCCATAAACCGGATCACCCCAGCAAAACCGAAAACCAGGAAAAGGATGAAACCAAGTTCCAGGTTAAACTAAAACGGGTTTTGCAAAAAACAGAGGCCGGTTTCTTGCTAGTGAACAAAACCGATCAAGCTCGTGTACAGTTCACTAGCCAGCCTTCCGTTGCTCAAGTTGCGGGTGACGCGAGAAGATAAAATCTAGATACCCAAAACAAAGGAAGAGAATTAAACGGTCAGACATCACACTACTACAGTCCAAACAGGAAAGCTAAACGCAGCATGCTTTCTTTTGAACGCGTGGCGAAAATTAGTCAACGGACTAAAATACATGTTGTGTACACAGCGGTGGAAGACAACGAAATTAAAATGAAGTGAAAACCAACGGGAGATCACAAACAGTTAAAATTGGGGTTTTGGGCAGCCAGGTTCCAAAAGCACCACAAGAGTGAACCAACGGGAACACCCCCAGAGAAAAGGAGAAGTACAGGGACCCAGCGGGGAAGCGCCAAGAAAAACTGGGAAACAGCATGATGTAACCCAGGAAAAGGAGGCTGACCAGGGGATGGCGGTGGGAAAGGAAAACGAAGTAGAACAGCGGTCTACACTCCACCCCAACTTGACCCAAAATGGCAGCCATAAACCGGATCACCCCAGCAAAACCGAAAACCAGGAAAAGGATGAAACCAAGTTCCAGGTTAAACTAAAACGGGTTTTGCAAAAAACAGGCCGGTTTCTTGCTAGTGAACAAAACCGATCAAGCTCGTGTACAGTTCACTAGCCAGCCTTCCGTTGCTCAAGTTGCGGGTGACGCGAGAAGATAAAATCTAGATACCCAAAACATAGGAAGAAAATTAAACGGTCAGACATCACACTACTACAGTCCAAACAGGAAAGCTAAACGCAGCATGCTTTCTTTTGAACGCGTGGCGAAAATTAGTCAACGGACTAAAATACATGTTGTGTACACAGCGGTGGAAGACAACGAAATTAAAATGAAGTGAAAACCAACGGGAGATCACAAACAGTTAAAATTGGGGTTTTGGACAGCCAAATAAAATCGAAACATCGACCGAAGGATCAAAACCCCCAAATGCATCTCGATGTTCAACATGTAAATCCGCCACTATTTTGGACTCAGCGTGACAATAACGTGTGTGTGGAATCTTTGCTTGACTGGGTGCATGCTCCGGGATTGAGGAGCACAACCATTTCCAGGGGATGGCAACGTGGAGTTCTGGAGGGCAGCATAGAAGGCTTCGACCACGACTCAATGCATCAGCTTCATCATTCCACATGCCTGGTATATGTTGGATGGCAACTTCAATGTTATGAACGCGCTGGAAACGGAAAAAAGCCGCCAGAACTTGACACATGCCTGCCGATGTAGATAATGCTTTCAAATGTGCAGCTTCGGCTGAAGTATTATCACAGGCAAATGTGACTGCAATGGGACTTCGTCCCCCTCTAAAAGAGTGATGCAAGCAATAAGCCAAAGAAAATTGGCCCAGCAGTTCCCAGGCATTGATATGCTTCTGCATGGAATCTGATATCCAAGGAAAAAACTGTTGAGCTTCGGCATGTTCGTGAACGCAAACCAGGCAACAACCTCCCCATTCACACGAAGGATGCCACCTAATCCGGCTTCTGTCGCAGTAGCACAGGCATCCGCTGATGCTTGAAGAGGCATCGGAGTAGGTGGAATCATATGATGTAAAAAAGGAGTGCCAATGAGGACATCCTTCCACACCTGAAGAGCTTCATGGGTCTCTGGCAACACTTTGCGCTTGCTGGAACCAGGAAGTTGAATGCCTAACCAAATGCGCCGAGATTTAAAATGCAATGACTTGGCATGATCTCGGTCTCGTAGAGTGAAGTTGGCTGCACGCACCACCCGCACTGATTTCCGCAGGGATGGGTGCGCCAAGTTTTTTGAAATGAGTAAATCATCTTGCAAGGCATCCAGGAGGCCTGGCCATTGGTGAGGCGCAATCGAAACCAAAGTAATAGGAACCGTCATCATGGAATGAGACAGTGGTCCGAGTAAAGGTCTCAAAGATTCCCAGAGTGAGGTGAGGACACCCAAAGCAATCGTCCTGTAAGAGATTCCAAGATTTTCAAGTCACAACGAGATACCTTCAGCAAAGAATCGATTTGAGAGAGGATCTTCCCCCGCTTGTCAGAGGTAATGGAGACAACCCACCTGCGGACATTGATGTTCCAGCCTATCCATGTGACGGACGGGCCCCAAGCAGTTTTGTGCCAAGACATAGGGATGCCCAGGACCTGACAAGTGATGGTGAGGATGCCAATCCAAATCGGTGAAGTGGCTGCCTCAAGTAGAACAAGCAAATCATCAACGTATTGAAACAACGCATGACGCACATGTAATAGATGATGAAATGTTCGTACCATCAATCCAGCCACTCGAGACCAAAAATTTCCGCTTGCACGAGCTCCAAAATTCAGTGTAAGGCTTTTGAATAAGACATCCTGGTACCGAAAGCAGAGTAAACCCTGGTCAGCTGGAGCAATCTTAATACGGCGATGCGCTTTTGACACATCCAAAGTGAAGGCAGTGAGCTCCAATGCTGAGCCAGTCAAGGGAGCCACCTGCAACACATCCGAAATCTTGGGCAGCAACATTCTGTTGGGGATGGAGGTGTTCTGTGTAACACCAGAAACCGTAGAGTCCACGACAAGTCGCGGGGCCCTGTTGTCGGCGCAGACCAAGCCCAGCTTACCCACAGCTGTATGCTCGTGGTCCAGTTGTAGCTGAGCAAGACCCCCAGGGACCCTTTCAATGAAACCAGCATCAATCTCCTCTTGAAGAAGCTGCCAAACGACATCCGGTTGATCCAAAAGCGCTCTTCCAAGATGATTCGCACTGTATCAAGTCTTGGTCATCAGAGATGGTAGATGGTTGCAAAGGCCACAATGGCGAAGCAGGGATTTCGTTATGCACTCCCACCAGTATGCAACTCATCCAGAAAAGGCAAATCCGGGTCCCCCATCTCCCGCAAAAGCAACTTCCAAAGCCCCAAACGAAAAGGTTGGCCTGGGGCGACTTGTAAAGCTGAAGCACATGTTGAATCAGGCAAGTCCAAAAATTCACGCACATCATCCAGGGAAAACTTGCAACTGGTTCTCAGACAGGGGCGGCTCTTTGGATCCTGTCGCAAAATGCGCAAGCACATGTTTATGCAGGCCAGTTTGAAGAAGACGGGAAGTCCAACGTTTTCGCAAACCACACAAAACGTCGGGAGCTTGGGGGGCGTGCCATACTGCAGTGCTAATCGGGCCACCGCCATCTTCAACTCTGTTGTGTTGTGGTTACGCTGGAAATTCCGATGGCAAGCAAGACGGCCATGCATCCAGTGCGAGCAAGGTAGCACGCTTGGACAAAAAAGGTGTAAACACCCGAGCCAAAGCTTCGGCCAACTGTTGAGGATAACATGCCGTCAGCCTACTATAGAAAGTACCATCGGGAAGTCGCAGGCCAGCAAAGTTCAAATGGGTATGAGGAGGATGGTCACAGCCCAAGCCAATCGCCAAAATGTCAGGTCGATTTGAACAAAAAAGCCATGACTTTTGCCAATCCGCTCCAAAACGGCAAGCCGCAGCCGCTGCAAGGTAAGGGGCTATGGCCCGAACCCAAGCACTCATCAAGGAATCAAGCCAGGTCATGCTTGTTAAAGGATTCTCAACCACCACAATGCCACCCTTTGCTGCAACCAATGTCAGAATATGCCGTGCCCGATCGTGCACTGCTGCTGATTCCTGGACATCAAGGT
>CAMXCT020000500.1:0-15824 GCA_947184155.2 Cladocopium goreaui | reverse complement strand
ATTATATTATATATTGTATTATATTAAACCAGTAGTACCGCACAAGGCGGTGGCGGAAGTTTCAAAAATAGGAAACCTATAGGAGAGGTTGGTTGTTGTGAATCAGGGATGGCAGAGCGAAGCCACTCATGGATCGAAAGGTGATTGAGTGTTTCCGCCTATCTATCTATCTATCTATCGATCGATCGATCTATCTATCTATCTATCTACCTCTCTATTTGTCTATCTATCTATCTATCTGTCTATCTATCTATCTATCTGTCTATCTATCTATCCATCCATCTACCGTGTACTGATACGATCCTCATATCCCTTTTTTGAAACTTCAACAGGTCCTACAGTGTTAACACAACAGACTACAAACACATGAAGAAATCTAGACGTGTCTCCCTCACGGTGTCGCCGCAGTGTGTTTTTTTCCAAGCAGCAACGGACAAGAATCTTCGGCTGCGTCATCCATGGCATGTTGCGTCAAAAGTGATCTGATGAATCTTTGTTCCCAATTTACACACTTGGAGGCGAAAAACACTGCAAAATGGCATCGGTCAGAGATGTACAACACGAACTTGACCCAAGGAAGCGTCGGTGAACCTAAAACCATCAAGATCAAACAAAGATCGTTTGAGACACAACCCGTGTTGTGAGAGCTAACCCGTCTTAAGTGAAGATGGACATTCTCATGACTAAAAACCAAGCATCTACACATCATTCATAGGATGACAGTCAGATCATCACAATACCAACATATTGAACATATTGATGAGTCCACCATGAAAGGACAACCGATATTCTCTCATCCAATGGACATGTTCCTACCATAAGCGTCGATACAGGATTAGAAAGACAGCTATCATGCAATGGTATAACCCACGGTTATGATCGTACAGAAAAACATGAAGAAATGTTACCCATCCCTCCGACGTGTCTGCCTCACGGTGTCGCGGCAGCTTGTTTTTCCTAGCAACAGCGGACAGGAATCTTCGGCTGCCACTGTGCTGGCGTGCGCCATCGTGGCGTCAGAAAAACAGACACGAGGCAGGGCTTGGCTTGAATCCCACGTATATCTATCGATCTATCTATCGATCTATCTATCGATCAATCTATCTATATGTCTGTCTATCTATCATTTTTTTTATCCATCTATCTATCGAGCTAACTTCTCTCTATCTATTTGTCTATCTGTCTATCTATCAATCAAATTCTCTCTCTCTATATACATATATATATCTCTCTCTCTCTCTATCTGTCTATCTGTCTATCTATCTGTCTATGTCTCTACCCATCTATTTCTCTATTTGTCTTGGTATCTAACTATCTGTCTATGTGTCTATGTATCTATCTGTCCATCTCTCCATCTATTTCTCTAGCTGTCTCTCTGACTATCTGTCTGTCTGTCCATCTATCTATTTATCTATCTGTCTGTCTGTCCATCTATCTATGTATCTATCTATCTGTCTATCTATCTAGCTATCTATCTATCAATCTATCTATCTCTCTATGTATCTATCTATCTCTCCATGTGTAATGTAGTGTTCTGTAGTGTAGTTTATAGTGTAGTCGAGTGTAGTGCAGTGTAATGGAGTGTAGTTGTGTAGTTCTAGTTGTAGCATTGTGGAGTGTAGCCTGGTGTAATGTAGTGCAGTGTAGTGGAATGCAGTGTAGTGTACTGTAGTGTAGTCTAGTGAAGCGAAGCGACATCTTAACCTCCAAAAGTGGTCCGAACCCCTACTGTTTAAATGTGCTTCCCGCCACAACGGCGTGCACTTGTTCTGAACCTCCAAAAAGTGGCGCGAACATGTTTTGCGCATTTTGGGCTTTTTCCTTTCCTCTCCTTCTTGCTCTCCTTCTTGCTCTTCTTCTTGCTCTCCTTCCTGCTCGTCCTTGCTCTTCTTCTTGCTCTTACCATCCTTCTTGCTCTCCTTCTGGCTTTTTCCTTTGCTCTCCTTCTTGCTCTCCTCCTTACTCTTCTTCTTGCTCTCCTTCCTGCTCCTCCTTGCTCTTCTCCTTGCTCTTCTCCTTGCTCTTCTTCTTGCTCTTACCTTCCTTCTTGCTCTCCTTTTAGGCTTTTTCCTTTCCTCTCCTTCTTGCTCTCATCCTTGCTCTTCTTCTTGCTCTTCTTCTTTCTCCTTGCTCTTCTCCTGCTCTTCTTGCTCTTACCTTCCTTCTTGCTCTCCTTCTTTTTTTTCCGTCCAACGCCTTCATGGCTTTCGCCAGGTCGTTACACACGTTCAATCGCAGCAAAAAAATGAATTGTAATTATCATGCAAGGCTGTCTACTTGTCGATAGCCATAAAAGTACTAGTAGTGGACCTGTACGCAGTCCAGCGAGCTGTCCCAGCCTTCTTGCTCTCCTTCTGGCTTTTTCCTTTCCTCTCCTTCTTGCTCTCCTCCTTGCCCCTATCCTTGCTCTCCTTCCTGCTCTTCCTTCTTCTCCTTTTTTTTTTTCCTCCGGTTTGGCCGATGTCGCACTAGGCTCGGTCCTTACAATTGCGTAAGCAATGAAAAGCAGTAATGTACAAGGACACGTGTGGTCCAAAAACTTTGGCAAATCATCACGAAACCAAAGACAAACAAAAAACAACAAAACCACCACAACCAAAAACGACCCGCAAATCCCACAGCCAGATTTGCGTTTCGCCTCAAAGCAAAACAGCGAAACAACAAAGAACGGGGCAGGGCCCAACAAAAACAAAAAACACATTCAGATTTGCCTTAGATACAGTGACCTTAGCCACCGTATCATCCTCAAAAACATGCAAACTAATTATCATTGCGGCAGTGCGTGAAATATAGTACATGATCACCCAGAATGTCTCACCTGAGAACAGATAAGAGGATCCAGTGTTGCAGGCAGACTGATGTGTAGCACGACAGAGGCCGCCTGTATGGACGTCTTGTCAATATAGCAACTCCCGCATCGCTGCTGTTCATCCTGCATCGTTCAGCGTACGCAAGTCAGTCTGTTCCAGTCAATATACACCGCCGCAAGGGATTGTGATCTATTGCCCCCCCTAGGTGGGGAGGAGAGTACTGACGGCCTGTAAGACATGCCAGATGGTGTGAGCCCTCACAGGAACCGTCAGATAGCAAAGGGCCCAAGACCCTAATGGGCAGTGGGTAAAAAGGTGGCTGAAAAAGCCTGACCGGCACTATACGGCCATTACAGACAGACGAAGATTCTGACCATAGCATGGGCTCGTGAGCACAACCAGTATGCTACTGCCGACATTTAAGCAAAAGTTGCATTCGCATTGCAGTCGAACTCGTCCCCCTAAGCTATGAAGGTTGAAATGGTTCGCTGCGCCAGCACCAGATTCTCTGACAGGAGTCACTACAAGGTGGTGCCCCCCAGTTATAAGTTGGTTTATAAGCCCATTAACTATAGATATATCTACCATAAACCATAGTTATTGAAGTTATAAACCAACTTAGCTATCTTGGGGGCACCACCTTGTAGGCGTCATCGTCCCAGCAAGAGTCTGCGGAGAGGACCAGATGCACCGTAAGTTAGCAGTGTATTCCAGACCAGGCCACTCTCCCACCGAGTGGGCCATCTGTCAAGGCACTACAGAACATCCGCACAGCGAACCATGTGGGCAGGCTTTGCTGCATGCGGGCGCACCAGACTGAACTGCAGGAAGCTCAACTGGACAGCGCCAGTAAAGCTCACTGCAGTGCAGCCTAGTCCATGGCTCTACCGGGAATCTCCGTCCCTCTCGGAACAAAGGCAGAAACAAAACAAAGAGAGAAGGGCCCTTCCCAATGAAGAAGAAACCACATGAGAAAACAAACCAAATTCAAAATGAATTCAATGGGAGGAAAAAGGGGGGAGCGGTGAAAAGCTACCACCTCGGACGAATCCTTAGTCACAACCAGATGAGACCAATGTAGCCAGGGTGAAACGACAGAGCTATTATGCAGGGCGGTATCCTCGGTATCCAGGCAAAAGAGGACACAAACAACACGCAACCAACCAACAAGAAACCTGCCATCAAGGGGTGGAAGCAGAAAGAGGGGGGCGGCCAAAGCACTTCACACCACACCCCAAACCATACAGAAGAAGAGAGGAGAGGAGCCAGGAGGCAGCAGAGGACTGAGGGAGAACGTGACACACACGCACAGGAGGGGTACGAACGTGCCTTAGCGGAGTCCAAAAAGGGGCCAAGGATCATACGATGATGAATACCTCAGTGAGGGAGCACACAGCACCCCAACAACACAGGAAGCATGGTGTAGAGGGAAAAGATTCCCACACAGGGCCGAAGGCCTTTGTTGCCATGAGACACAATGAAGAGGGGAGACAATGCGCCACAACACTCCACGCAGAGGCAAGGCAACCAGGCCGTCGCCGGAAGCAACGATGCTTCTCGTTCTCCTCTAACCTCTCCTTGCTCTCCTTCTGGCTCTCTTTCTTGCTCTTCTTGCTCTCTTTTCGCTCTTTTCCTCTCCTCTTCACCTTCTGCTTGCTCTTCCTCTTCGCTCTTCCTCTTCTCCTCATCTTCGCTCTCCTTCTTCCTCTCGTCTTTTTTCCTTTCCTCTCTTTCTTGCTCTCCTCTTCGCTCCTTGCTCTTCTTCTCGCTCTCCTCTGACCTCCTCCTGCTCTCCTTCTTGCTCTCTTCCTTGCTCTCTTTCTTGTTCTATTCCTTGCTCTTCTTGCTCTCTTTTCGCGCTTTTTCCTCTCCTTTCTCATTTCCTCCTCTTCTTTCTCTTCCATGCTTTTCTTTCAGCTACCCGCACCCAGGGAATTTTTTTTCCGTCCAACGCCTTCATGGCTTCCGTCAGGTCGTTCAACATGTTTGAGAGCATGTTGCAATTGGGATTAATTGATTAACAAAGGCATGCATAATGTAGAAAAAGCGCCGTGCACAGATCCACGGTCAGATCCAACGCTTCTTCCAAAATTCCTACAGAACTACGCGGGCAAACGCGTACGTCAACCACGCACACCAAACACAAGCGCAGCGCGTAAGTCCCTAACTAATTAAACTAAAGCAATACCGTGTCAAAAGAAATGTTTCTTCCACGACTCCCACATGCTGACGTCAAGCTCCTTCTTTTCGCTCCCGGCGCAGCACGATCAGTCAAAGGAAAACAAACACAACAAGCAAACAAAACAGAAACAAACCAAAAGACGAAGAAGCAAAGAGATGTTCGTGTTCCCTATGTCGGTCTGTCTTATGTCAAGTTATGTGACACAGCAGCTTCTGTTCATTAAATGAACTTCTGACACCAGTCCTTCGAGCCGATGTCTCAACTGGTAAACTCGATTCCAGGTTTCCAGGTAACAAACCTCAAGTTCTGCAAATAAAGGTTTGTTGAAACTATTCCAGCTGCTAGAAGTCTACAAAACTCAATTTCACTAGATGAATTCAAAACCATCGAAACACTTCCAAAAGTTCTCAAAACAAACTGGTTCTCATCCAAACGTGAATAACCAGCTCATTAGTCAAACTTGTGACTAACTTCTCAAGAACGAAGTGATTCACACAAGGTATCTGTACAACCTTCTTCTGAATACAACATAGTCAGAACACAAAGTTCTTTCTCCAAATCAGTTTTCCACATAGAGATAGCATCTCACAGTTTCCAATCTCAATGGAGAATAGAATGTTCTATTCGACATTGTCAATGTAGGTCAGCCAAATACAGTTGTATCGCTGAAGTCTTTCGACCACTGTAATAGCCAATCCACAATGTAGATCAAAGTCGTACCAAAACAATGTCGTCCTCATAGAGATAATCAAAGTCATCTCAGGAACGATAAAAGGCAAACCATAAGATCAAGTGCATGATCCATAGGCCATGATGACGATGATGTAGGTATTGTCCTCACAATACCGAAACATCTCATCACAAAACTCTCAGACAAATAAGATGCCCAAATATGATCATTGTCCTCACAATGCCAATACATCTCAAGATCCAAGTTCAAAGCATAGTAGGTTCTCTCCATCAGATATTTCCAGCTAGCTTAAACTCTTCTCCAAGAGTTTATAGCTGTGTTGTCATCACTTGGAGAGAATGACCTTCTCAACGTCGAAGACGTAACAAACAATTCCAATGCCAAACCAATGTAGGTATTTTCAGCTCAAGCAATAAGCTGTACCAGACTCAAGTCGAATCCAGAATAAGATGTAGAACTGATCCATATACCACAATCACTGGCCAACACTGATCAATGACATCATCCTGATGTCAGAAATGACAAGTCCGAAGACTAATAGAATATTGTGACACAGGATGGTCACATACAAGATTCTTTCCGCAATAAGTAGAGTGTTCTCTACCAATCTTCCATGACTTCTTGCAGTAACCTTCCACATATCCTCTGTGCATAGTTTGTACACAATGATGAGTGACATGTCGCTTCACCCTTACCCAAAGGGTGCTCACACAGGGTGTCAAATTTCCATACCCCCTTTCGACATGACATCTCATCCACTCACTCGCTTCCAGATACACTCACATCGCTTCCATACCTGGAAGAAAGAAAATGTTCACGTTCCAGATCATATCCATGATCAAAAGATGTCCACAGAAGCACGTGTGCTTCCAAAACGCAATGTAGATGATAAAGCATCATCTAAAACTCATCTCGTTCGACTCATGCATAATGTCGTAACTTCCAAATTCAAAATCTTCTCTGTCGCGAAAGCCAGATGTTGGAATACCAGACTCAGTCCAAAGACTCCTAAAGTCTTTCCAGTACTAAGCTCGTCTTCCAAAATCTAGTTCCTCGGATAAACCATGGCGTCGATAACGATATACCTACAGTGCTGTTGTCTTCCTACAACAAACGAAACAACAACAAAACAAAACAAAACAAAACAAACACACACACACACGAGACCCAAGACGAAACCTAACGTCGCATGATCGGAGTCAACACGAAAACAAAGGCCAACTGTTTCAGCTAATCCGCACCTTCGTGAAGAAGGTAGGCGTGTAAAAAGAAAACGCAAGTGAAGTAATATCACTCATGCAACTCATCTCAAATTCAGAGCAAGTGAAGTACAGTTCACAGTCACTGCACAACAAATTCAAAAATGTTCTGAATAAGTCTCTCTCTCCGTCAGGGTTAGGACTAGCTAAGATTGGCACGGAATGAGGAAGCGGTGAGAGACATCCTATGACAGAATAGCTCTCACAGCTTCATCATCGCATAGATCGCCTTCCCCCTTTCAACGTTTGATCCATCCTGATGATCTCGGAAGTGTGGTATGTCTTGTTTGAGTCTATATCATGACATGACAGTGCAATGTGTCTGTAATCATGACATCAGATTCCCCGGAAGAATTTCCGATTACTTAAACTCAGATTCCGTCCGAGTTTCTTCCCAGGTTCTCATCATATGCCATGACAACACAATTATACCAAAAATGTTTGTACAAACACTCACAACCTCAAGTTCCATGTTTCAAGCAACAAAACTCAAGTCATGTACACAACAACTCAAACGTAAGAAATATCGCAATCAAGCCAATCAAAAACAACTTCAACCTTTCTTCATGATGTCTCCCTCAGATCTGCTAGCAACTCCGAGTTCTGAATGCCTTCAAGAACGTTGCTCTCGCTATCGTCATTGAGAGACAAATGACAACAAAACGAACTTCAAACCAAAACCAAAAATATGTAGACAAAACCATATCTACTGCGTCACTCGGTGTGTCTCGCCCCCTTTTAAACTCAAATCCGATGCCTGCGCTCAACCATGCCGTCATTTCTGAAAACAACAAGTGAACCTCGAGCTGATAAAATCAACTATTCTCTTGTCGTTAGACCAGGCGAATTCCAGTGCCTTTGGCACTCTGCTCAGGGATAGATATCAGGGGTATACCCTGCGGTATTCCCGCGTCCCCTGAATTTGCATATACCCCAGAGGGGAAAACGCTGCGGTCCCCGTCAGAGGATCGTGACGTGGTGTGGGTGAAACAGCTCTGACACGTCCCGTGACCTCCTCGATCACCTGAGTAGGTGGCGACTTCATGTCCTTAACCTCCAAACCCAGGGGATAGCTCATCGGAACTTCACCCATCCGCGCCGGGCTATACCCTGCAAATCGCACTGTCTGCAATGTCGGTGGTGCTGGAATTGCCGGCCTTGGCAGAATCGCCGGAGGCGGTGGAACACTTGTGCCGGGTCCAGCTGGTGCCATGGCTGGAGTCATAGGAGCCAATGGCGGATCCATAGGTGCCAATGGCGGGTCATACGCCGGGGGAATTTCTGCCTGTGGCGTTCCCCTGATTTCTGCCGGTGGTGTTGCCCTTTCGATTCTTTCTGCCACCATCTTGAGGCTTTCCTGGAGCTTATCCATGCTCTCCTGGAGTTGCGACATGATGTCTTGCAACGACTGATCCCTTTCCAGGCGACCCTTCTTGTTGTCTCGAAGGGTGTCCTTCATCGAAGCGTCAAGCGACCACTCAACATGCTTCTTGAGCTTGGTAAGTTCACCTACCATTGCTCCAGTCCTGCTGGTGTTGTGATTCACCCCTGCAGCAAGGGACTCAGAAGCACGTGCCATGTTGGTGACGGCTTCTCCAACGGCTTCCAGGGATCTACAAAGGTCAGACTGCAAAGTGTGGGTACTCTTAATCAAGACCTCAAGTTTGTCTGTGGATCCTTTTAACGCAGCGACCATGGATGTGATTCCCACAGCCAAGCCCGTGGTAGAACTCAACAAGTCGGCCGCGTCATTGGGGTCAAAGGACTCATGATGCCTTCTCAACCTCGGAGATCTCGATCTATCATCATCTCTTCCAGCATCTCCTTCTTCCTTGTCTTCCTTGTGATCTCCACCCACATGGATAGTATCCTGATCTTTCTCTTTCTCGGAATCCGTCTCAGCCACTCCTGTCTGTGCCGTCAACGGTGGATTCTCAGACAAGGGAAGCTCTCCCTCTGCCATTGGAACTGCCGGGGCTGCTGGAGTTGCGGAACCGGCAACGTTCGCTGCCATGAATTGCTCGAGTCTCCTAGACAAGGCCTGATGCACCCGCTGGGATAAGCCGGGGCCCAAATACAGCTTGGGCATAATCTGCAATTCAACTTGACAATCCCTCTCATGACCATGCAGACTACATCTCAGCCATTTCATGCCATCCCAAACATAAACTCTCTCTTGTTCATCCTAAGGTGCGTGACTCACACCTTAACAGATGAATTGCACTTCCGACAAAGATCACACTCAATACTACCCCAAGATGTATGGAAATTTGACACCCTGTGTGAGCACCCTTTGGGTAAGGGTGAAGCGACATGTCACTCATCATTGTGTACAAACTATGCACAGAGGATATGTGGAAGGTTACTGCAAGAAGTCATGGAAGATTGGTAGAGAACACTCTACTTATTGCGGAAGGAATCTTGTATGTGACCATCCTGTGTCACAATGTTCTATTAGTCTTCGGACTTGTCATTTCTGACATCAGGATGATGTCATTGATCAGTGTTGACCAGTGATTGTGGTATATGGATCAGTTCTACATCTTATTCTGGATTCGACTTGAGTCTGGTACAGCTTATTGCTTGAGCTGAAAATACCTACATTGGTTTGGCATTGGAATTGTTTGTTACGTCTTCGACGTTGAGAAGGTCATTCTCTCCAAGTGATGACAATACAGCTATAAACTCTTGGAGAAGAGTTTAAGCTAGTTGAAAATATCTGATGGAGAGAATCTATTATACTTTGAACTTGGACCTTGAGATGCGTTGGCATTGTGAGGACAATGATCATATTTGGGCATCTTATTTGTCTGAGAGTTTTGTGATGAGATGTTTCGGTATTGTGAGGACAATACCTACATCATCGTCATCGTGGCCTATGGATCATGCACTTGATCTTATGGTGTGCTTTTATCGTTCCTGAGATGACTTTGATTATCTCTGTGAGGACGACATTGTTTTGAGACGACTTTGATCTACATTGTGGATTGGCTATTACAGTGGTCGAAAGACTTCAGCGATACAACTGTATTTTGGCTGACCTACATTGACAATGTTGAATAGAACATTCTATTCTCCATTGAGCTTGGAAACTGTGAGATGCTATCTCTATGTGGAAAACTGATTTGGAGAAAGAACTTTGTGTTCTGACTATACTTTGTATCCAGAAGAAGGTTGTACAGATACCTTGTGTGAATCACTTCGTTCTTGAGAAGTTAGTCACAAGTTTGACTAGTGAGCTGGTTATTCACGTCTGGATGAGAACCAGTTTGATTTAAGAACTTTTGGAAGTGTTTCGATGATTTTGAATTCATCTAGTGAAATTGAGTTTTGTAGACTTCTAGCAGCTGGAATAGTTTCAACAAACCTTTATTTGAAGAACTCGAGGTTTGTTAACTGGAAACCTGGAATCGAGTTTACCAGTTGAGACATCGGCTCGAAGGACTGGTGTCAGAAGTTCATTTAATGAACAGAAGCTGCTGTGTCACATAACTTGACATAAGACAGACCAGCAGAGGGAACACGAACATCTTCGTCGTTTCTTTTGTTTGTTTGCTTGTTGTGTTTGTGTTTCTCTTTGACTGATCGTGCTGCGTCTGGAGCGAAAAGAAGGAGCTTGACGTCAGTATGTGGGAGTCGTGGAAGAAACATTCCTTTTGACACGGTATTGTTTTAGTTTAATTAATTTAGGGACTTACGCGCTGCGCTTGTGTTTGGTGTGCGTGGTTGACGTACGCGTCCGCCCGCGTAGTTCTGTAGGAATTTTGGAAGGAGCGTTGGATCTGATCGCAGATCTGTGCAAGGCGCTTTTTCTACATGGTAGCGGAGCTCTACGGAGCTACCCACACCATTCTCCGCTGACCCTTGTTGCAGTGTACTAAGGACACCATCTAAGGTGAAGCTGAGATCGTTTGTATTGAGCTCCTGGATTTTCGCGAGATCTGTGTTGAGCTTGTACTAAGGTTCTGAAGTGATCACTAGGTTGGTACATTGCGGATGTAAAGTCAAGGGCATCGAAGAGCTTGAGTATTCTCGATTCAGATGAGACGTGTTTTTGTTTCACTTGTGTGGCATGTTGACTGTGAGGTCATTGGGTGAAGGTGACTTGTCAAGTGATTGCCAGAGATGACATGTTTTGAAATGCTTAGGATATCTCGACAGGCTGAGGTTGGGAGTAAGTCCTGGAGACACAAGTGAGGTGTTTGGACAGTGAAGACTCCGACAACTTGCCTGGAGATGAGCATTGGGAATGTCCGGATAGGCTGAGGTTGGGAGTAGGTCCTGGAGACACAAGCGAGGTGTTTGGACAAGTAAGGACTCCGACAACTTGCCTGATGACGTTTGAGTGTGTAGAATGCTTGTAGAAATTGACCTGTTTGGAAAGTTTGAAACCACTGTACCCTATCTGGAACCGAGAAATTTGGGTATCAAGGAACTTCGCAATAGTTTTGCCTAAGATGGATGCCAGAGATAGATCCAGAGATCGGAGGAGAGACAATGCTGTGTATGAGGCAGAGAATGAGCAACTCCTTGGCCGAATTATTGAGATAGAGAAGTTGCAAGGTGTCATAAGGTTGCTACAGACACAGATCGTACTCCTGGAATGGCTGATACCGCTATTGGGAGATGTGCGAATTAGCCGAAGCAACTTGGATATCATCAGGATGTTGAAGGACAATCTCATGGGCTTGGAAATGGAGTTGCAGCATCGATCCTGTGAAGTGCGAGGACAGATACTTGCACGGTATCACAGAGCATTGGATGGATGAAATATCACTGTACTCAACATTGTATGAGGCAATTTTGGCAATCATGGGCATAGGCGATGGAGTTCCTGACAAAAGTGGTAAGCGAGAGTAAAATAAGTATCAACGGCTGAGCTGCATGTGATGTTGTGTTGCAGTTGCGTTGCATGTGAGATTTGTGATTTGGTTGTGTAAGAGGTTTTGTGACTTTGGCAAGAAAGAGAGAGAGAGCCTGGAGAGTCACTAGGAAACTAGGAAGCTTGGTGATTTTGGCCGAGAGTGAGAGAAAGTGCCTGGAGAATCACTAGAGAGCATTGGAAAGAGTTAGAAGGAAAGTGGGCTGTACGGCAGGGTGCTGCATAGGTCCATATTGAAAGTGAGAAAGAGTAACATCTCGACAGTTTGGTCAGGTTGTAGATGATTCTGGACGCACGGAGTGCACAGTGCGTGGTGCTACTGAGCCTGGCGTCATGCCTGGAGATGACAGTTTGAGTTAAGAAAGATTGGCATGAGAACCACGGAGGGTTGGTGACCAGGTTTAGTTGCCACAGAATTGAGAAAGATCGGCATGAGAACCCGGAATGGTCAGTAGCCTTGGTTTAGTTGCCACAAAGTTGAGAGAGATTGGCATGAGAACCCGGAATGGTCAGTGACCAGGTTTAGTTGCCCAGAGTTGAGAGAGATCGGCATGAGAACCCGGAATGGTTGGTGACCAGGTTTAGTTGCCATAGATTGGAAAACGTTGGCATGAGAACCACGGAGGGTCGAGTTTGCTTTGTCAGTGACCTTGGTTTAGTTGCCACATTTGCAATGTAATGCGTGAGTAATTGAACACCTGAGGTTCAGTAGTGTGCAGGAGCAGTGGAGCTTGACGGATATTTGCACTGACTGGTGACCTTGAGATTGAAGCCTGAAGCATTGTTGTTTGCCTGGCAGTGTAGGTACTAGAGTGCTGAGAGAGAGAGATAGGAACCGTCATGGCACTGGAGGCACAGTGGAACTTGGTGTTGAGACTGTGAGTTGACAACGGAGTGAGCTGTGTTTGCCTGTTTGGGAAAGTTGGTTTGATTTGTCAGATGCATCAGGTAACCTAGGATGTAGTTTGAACTGCAGTTGTGAGTGCGTTTGATTGGGACAGATGGTGAGTCACTGGAGACGACCTGAACTGTGTAGGTAATGGAAACTGTCTTGGACTGTATTTTGAAACGAAACAGGAAACTTTGTTGTGAGTTTGTTTTCATGGTTTTCCTTGACCGGAATCTGAACAGTTTTGCAGTGTTGCAGGCAGGTCAGGTATGACTTACGTTGCTTGGATTGTTGCAGTCGGTTGTGAAACCTGGGACAGATGCAGAGAAGGCACAGTGAACCCTGAGACAGGTAAGTACTCTGAAGTTGTTGTCAGACTGACTGGACTTTATGTGAAGACAACTTGAATGCAAGTATTCCCTTTTGGCTTAGAGCAATCATACCGTACCTCTCTAAATGGATGGACGAGCACGGAGGTTTCTGCAAGCCAGTTTGGCTGTGAGACGAGCTCTATGGTCTTTATAGCAATGATTGCCAGTGTGGTTTGCCTACTTTGTCTATGGCATTTCCCTTGGTAGAAATGTAGTTGAGAACAAGATGCTTGTGATGTTGGTCGACTCCGGAATGGTTTCCTTTGCGAACCTGGGTCATGTTGAGTGGACATCTTGTACTACCAGAAGGCTGGCATGGAGTTCTGCGAGATCTACAGCACTTGAGCTTTGCAGAGGATCCTGAGAGGAAGTAGAGCGGTAGTGTAGTTTGTGCGTTTTCGTGTTGCTCAGAGTGAAAAGCAAGAGAGGGAATCTGGGATTTGAGATTTGCAATTTTTTTTGAGTTGAAGAGTTTTGACTTACAACAGAAAAGAAAGAAATGGGCTGGATGGCAGAGGCGCTGCATAGGTCCATAGGGAACTGGACGGCAGGGGCGATTACGACTTGCATAGGTTCCAAAAGGAAAAGAGA
This sequence comes from Cladocopium goreaui, assembly GCA_947184155.2. Taxonomy (NCBI): domain Eukaryota; class Dinophyceae; order Suessiales; family Symbiodiniaceae; genus Cladocopium; species Cladocopium goreaui. The sequence continues at coordinate 2,149 of CAMXCT020000500.1, read as the reverse complement.
AGTTGTAGAAAGTCAAAACGTGGACCAGATTGCAAGACGTTGCAAGGTTCACACATGAGCTAGATTGCAGACGTGCATAGGCTCAGAGAACAGATTTAAGTAGAAGAGAAAGAAACGTAGGGAACTGGACGGCAGGGGCGATTACGACTTGCATAGGTTCCAAAACGAGAGAGAAACAAAGGGAACTGGACGGCAGGGGCGATTACGACTTGCATAGGTTCCGAAACGTGAGACTGACTGAAATGAATGTAAATGTGCTGTCAGTTTGTAGCTCGACATACTGTCTAGGTGAGAGACGAAGTATGGAGCTGTCTATTATGCTGGACTTGACATGACATTTTGTCTAGACTTCTCATGTTTGTGTAGGTTTCATTCCACCGTTGCTGCTTTACTATAAGACAACTTTGGCTCAGTGTTTTTGCATTTCAGCTGCCCTCGCATTAGCTTTGAGGTACCATGGCATCAACGGCAATGGAATCCATTCGTCTTTGGTTGGCGTTGACTCCTAAGCAGTTTGAGGACTTGAACAATGGCAAGGAGGTTCAGCCTGACGAATATTCCAAAAGGTTTGGACTACGAAAAGACCCGGTTGCTGCCGTCGAGCGTGCTCAGTACTTCAATGATTGGACACCGGAAGGTCCAAAGGGTGAGTTTTGTGCCAAAGACTATGTCCTGGTCGAGGTCGAAGTGACCGCCATCGGCTATCTTCAGAAGGCCGAGTCGGGAGTTCTCTTGAAATATAAACCCAATGAGTACCGCTGGCAGGGAACAATGAGATCCGAAGAGTATGACCAGTGCGGAAATCTGCTATACAGATTTTCCAAGGAGGCTCACCAAATCATTTGAGCACAGAGGAAATATATATATATATATATCCTCTTTATGTATAGTTTTTAATGGCTCCAGGTCGGGTGGTAGTGCTAGACTTGGAAGCTGACGATAGCTGCGGGGAGAAAGGCAAAAGCTGTGGTGAAAGAGCTGTCAAGCTGAGATTGGAGTGAGATGACAATTTTGGGATGTCTTGGAATTTTAGAGTTTTGGACGATTTCGGACTGGACGGAACTTGGACTTGTGGAACTCAGTTTGTGTGATTTTTGTCAGCTGTCACGAGTTTTGCATGAGTTTTCATTCTTGCTGCATGACATGTCTATGGGTTTTATGCGCAGAAACCACTGTGATCTGTTTTGCAGTTTTGTGAAGAGTTGTGCCAATGCATACAGGCAGTTGGATTTGGATTGAGTTTGCAGTTTGCCACAAGTTTGCATCATTTTTTTGGTCTGAGACATTGGAGTTTGGTCGATCACATATTACCTGTCAAGATGTGCGGCACGCATCTTGGGGTAGTATTGAGTGTGATCTTTGTCGGAAGTGCAATTCATCTGTTAAGGTGTGAGTCACGCACCTTAGGATGAACAAGAGAGAGTTTGTGCTTGGCCTGGCATGAAATGGCTGAGATGTGGTCTGCATGGTCATGAGAGGGATTGTCAAGTTGAATTGCAGATTATGCACAAGCTGTATTTGGGTCCCGGCTTATCCCAGCGGGTGCATCAGGCCTTGTCTAGGAGACTCGAGCAATTCATGGCAGCGAACGTTGCCGGTTCCGCAACTCCAGCAGCCCCGGCAGTTCCAACAGCAGAGGGAGAGCTTCCCTTGTCTGAGAACCCACCGTTGACGGCACAGACAGGAGTGGCTGAGACGGATTCCGAGAAAGAGAAAGAGCAGGATACTATCCATGTGGATGGAGAAGACAAGGATGAAGGAGATGCTGGAAGAGATGACGACAGATCGAGATCTCCGAGGTTGAGAAGGCATCATGAGTCCTTTGATCCCAATGACGCGGCTGACTTGTTGAGTTCTACCACGGGCTTGGCTGTGGGAATCACGTCCATGGTCGCTGCGTTGAAAGGGTCCACAGACAAACTTGAGGTCTTGATTAAGAGTACTCATACTCTACAGTCTGACCTTTGCAGATCCCTGGAAGCCGTTGGAGAAGCCGTCACCAACATGGCACGTGCTTCCGAGTCCCTTGCAGCGGGGGTGAATCACAACACCAGCAGGACTGGAGCAATGGTAGGTGAACTTACCAAGCTCAAGAAGCATGTTGAGTGGTCGCTTGACGCTTCGATGAAGGACACCCTTCGAGACAACA
>CAMXCT020000499.1:228410-243671 GCA_947184155.2 Cladocopium goreaui | reverse complement strand
CTAACTACTACTAACTGCTACTAACTACTACTAACTACTACTAACTACTACTAACTACTACTAACTACTACTAACTGCAACTAACTGCAACTAACTGCAACTAACTGCAACTAACTACTACTAACTACTACTAACTACTACTAACTACTACTAACTACTACTAACTACTACTAACTACTACTAACTACTACTAACTACTACTAACTACTACTAACTACTACTAACTACTACTAACTACTACTAACTACTACTAACTACTACTAACTGCTACTAACTGCTACTAACTGCTACTAACTGCTACTAACTGCTACTAACTACTACTAACTACTACTAACTACTACTAACTACTACTAACTACTACTAACTACTACTAACTACTACTAACTACTACTAACTACTACTAACTACTACTAACTACTACTAACGACTACTAACTACTACTAACTACTACTAACTACTACTAACTACTACTAACTACTACTAACTACTACTAACTACTACTAACTACTACTAACTACTACTAACTACTACTAACTACTACTAACTACTACTAACTACTACTAACTACTACTAACTACTACGAACTACTACTAACTACTACTAACTACTACTAACTACTACTAACTACTACTAACTACTACTAACTACTACTAACTACTACTAACTACCACTAACTACCACTAACTACCACTAACTACCACTAACTACTACTAACTACTACTAACTACTACTAACTACTACTAACTACTACTAACTACTACTAACTACTACTAACTACTACTAACTACTACTAACTACTACTAACTACTACTAACTACTACTAACTACTACTTACTACTACTAACTACTACTAACTACTACTAACTACTACTAACTACTACTAACTACTACTAACTACTACTTACTACTACTACTTACTACTACTTACTACTACTTACTACTACTTACTACTACTTACTACTACTTATTGGTTTTAGTTTCCCAGAAATGTCCAACAGCACCCACATCACTCTCACATTTCGTGAAGGCGGCAGCAGCAGGTTGAGGCGAAAATCGATAGATAGGTACACATTCATATATATTGGGTATAAAAATGGATCAATGAACAAAAGGTGGATCTATGGAAAGATAAACCAACAGATAGATGGATGAACATGGGCAAAGGCTCCTTTTTGCATGTTTCTGACCTGTTTCTGACCATTCCGGGATGCCTATTCAATTTCAAAAAGAGGCACAAAGGAAAGCACACAGACTATATACAGCTTCGATCCCAGGTATCTCTGCTGGACACTAAACAATCAACAACATAAGTTTGTTGAGAAGCAGTCGTGGTAGTCAAAGGTAGCCAGCTTGCAAGCAAGATCGGTCGAGGTATGCAGATACAGAGCAGTAGTACATGGTGGCAACTAAAGCTATGTTGGTTTAATAGAGAGTAATTTCATGTAATTGCTGGATCCTCACTGGTTTAATATTTAAAGCGCGCGGATTCCGCGCGCGCGGGTTCCGCGCGGCTATTCTTACAAACAGAAGCCTTCGTGGTCATGCCCTATAAACCCTTCCCTCAAGCTTGATGGCTCACAGTCGGTGCCTTTAGTACAGAGTCAGACAGCTTTAGTACAGAGTTAGACAGCTCCAGTTTGTCAGATTCGTCGCACGCTTGAAACACCATTGCGTTCGGGCTTTGTTGGTGACCCTAGAATTTAACCGCGCTAGTGGTTTTTTCACACGTTTTGCAGCTTAACTATGTTTCCAGGTACATGAGGGGAGGTCATGCCACATGTGAAAAGTTTAGTACGGGCCCCATAGTAAACGACCACTTTCCGGATAATCTGGGAAACAGCATTTTGACCAACACCCATATACCTGCAGCACTCTGGCATGAAATGAGGAACATGTCCGGGTTCAACAATTCAACTGTCGAAAACATATATAATTTATGTTTGTAACTGCCACCTCAGCCCTTGACACAGGCCTGCAGCGAACCCAGTTCCACGACGAGGAATGCAATTTGGAGCACCTTGAGCAAGACGAGCGCAGAGAGGATACATTGTCCGTCCTGTGCCTTGATCTCCCTTCCTTTCAAGGTCGTGATCAGTCAGGACACGTGCGGCTGCAGATACACGGAGTTTCTTCGTGGCAGCCTTTTACAGTTGCCCAACGTAAAGATGGAAAAGGCGAGCTTCACATTAAGTTGGAGCCTAAAGTGCAGGAAGGCAAGATGGCCCCACAGTATGCAAATTGGTCTTTTCAGACCAAGAACAGAGTGGTGAATGCTTTGCATTACAGCAACCGCCTCAAGATTCGCTGGACTGGGCCGTTTGGCGGAGTGCTATCCAACAGCAGCCTCTATGAAGGAATGCCAGTGAAACCAGCAGTGATTTTCGTGTGTTGGGGAACAGGCTTCACTGCCATCACTCAGGGCATGCACTCACTCGGCCACTCACAAGCCCAGGTATTTTGGAGAGGTGCCCACGACTACAAAAAATACAAAAAGTATTGGGAGAAGAAGGTCCAACCCATATGCCAAGAGTATGGTGTCCGCAATATGCTCCAAGAATGGAAGAATGAGACAGGAGACTTCGATCTCTTTTGGAATCGTGGCCAGTTTGAAACGGCGATTTTGACGGTGATAGGCAATCATACAAGAAATGGCCAGAAGGTGCTGGTGGGGATGTGTGGGTCTTCCGCAGCCTGCAATTCCGTGACAAGGGCTATCGAAAACCTGGGCAACCACAACCTTATCGAGATTCAGACTGAAGCGTTTGGTTGAATAGCTTCAGCACAGTTTCCAGACCACCGTACAAAACATTTTTGGTCTTTTTGAAAGGACACAGGATACTTGCCTGAGAGGCAGAAAAAGTGCCTGTCCCATGCTAGAATGCAAGACGATGTATACAAATCAAATCAGTGCCTTGGCAGTGTATGGCACAGCTGCCTTTCTTGTCAACAAAGGGTTTCCACAGCATTTTACAAATCTGACCGCCAGGAGACCAGCATGGGACAACTAGCCCGGCCATGGACAGTGGCCCAGCTGCATATAGACAGGACGGATCTGGATTGTTTCGAGGTTGCCCGGACTTTTTGACAGACTTGCTTGTCAACTAATTTGGTGAATTCCAAACAGCCTTCATACCTGGCCATTAAACTCATTAAACACCATAAGCATTTCTCGAACCACATTTAGGAACCCACATCATCCTGAATCAATAGCGTTATGAAATGTTATGAAGATTTATGAAGTAATTATGGACCGGATACATGGTATGGATGTTGAACTGGCCTGTCCGGTCACATTTTATACACCATGGCCAATCTTCGATACCCCACAAAAATGTTTTGAACAAAACATATATTTTCCAAAAAAAACCAAAGCGCAGCCCGAAGTTGCTTGTTTCAATTGAATTAGGCCGATATCAGAGTGAAAATAGAACCGCAATCCCTGAGCGAAAAACACCAATAAAACCACCCGACCACCGATTAAAATGATAGCAGGCAAAGCGTCTAATTGCCTAATTGCTCAATGTTCGTGTTGGTTTTTTGTGTTTTTGCTGCCTGTTCCAGCTCTTTGGGGAGCTGGAGTCTTTCTCGTCGACTGCAGTTGTTATTCAAAAATATCCGTTGCCTAGGTCCACATGGTACACCACAAGAGGCTCCGGAGGCGGTGCAAGATTTGAGTTGAAGGATTCCCCTCCTTTCTCATATGGATCCACATTGAACGATCCTTGCAATTGCTATTCAGAGCAGATATCTCATGTTTTCATTTATTGAGAGGCTCATCCGGGTGCGATCTCTGCTGAAAGAGAAAGGCCAGAACTAGATCTGAACGGGGTCGTTCAGACAGCATGTGCAGAATTTTACGCAAAAATACCTAGTATAGACATGAATCATATGTATATATCGAATCGTAGTCACTGGTAGTCGTACTTTAAGTCCAACATAATTTCAGGAAGCAACCCGGATTTGGCAAATGGTTCGCACAACACATATATGGACATCAGGCTGGAAGTCACAGATGACAGAATGGCAGTTGATCCTCAGGAAACTTCCGGCAACATTTTGCCCATCTTTTGCTCTTTACTGTTTGCAGCCTGAGGTTGATCCAGCCCGGAGCTTTCCAGGCGATAGAGGTGGGGGGACAGACAAGTTTGATTTGTGACATGATGTATGTCACTTGAGGGTGGTCGAATCAAATGTGGTGCTCCCGCTGTAGGCAGCGGTTCACCGGAGTACTTCTCTCCACAGGCGAGAGCCTATGGTTTGCCCAGGAATCTTATAGGGGATATTTGAGCGCTCATTTGGGTGCTCAAATTTTCAGACCCTGTGAAAACAGTGGTCATTTTTTGTAGTGTGGTTTTGTCATGTTTTATCGAGTTTGGGGCATCGACATAGTCGATCGACGTGGTTAGTTTAGTTGCTCAAAGCAGATAGGATGTTTGGGATAGGAGGAGATCACCAAGCTAAGCATGCGGTCATGCCATCCATGTTGCAATGAACAGACCATCGGTTGCTGCACCGCTCCTGTTGAAATTCTGTTGACCTCGTGGAGGCAATGGCACTTCTAGAAAGCAGGCGCAAGGAGCAGCGGTCCCAGTCTGCCCAGTACGTAGATGTCCTCTGGAGCTTCAGAGCTCAGAGAATTGTGTCACTAGTAGCGGAGTGAATAGCAAGTGAAGCAGTATGAAGCAGTGATTGTTGGAGAATGCGTTATCTTGGGCACAAAAAGGTTGGATCACGAGCGGCTGACTGTCGAAGAGCTTGTTCCTTAGCCTTTTCCCATGTTTCCTTGATGCAGAGCACACGGTTCCCCCACTAGCAAGAAAGTCTTTCCTGCATATTTCACAAATGTTCACAGGTTGAGACGTCAATTGAAGCAAGACGCGCATGCCCGGCCAGTCTTCTGATACTTTTGCAGACTGAAACAAGCTGAGAGAATCATTGGTTTGGTCTTCTTTTGATTTATTTTATTTGTCTTTATTAACTTTCTCTTATGTTTCTACATTTATTTCCTCTTATTTATGGTTATTTTGTTGATGTTGGAGGTGAGATAAAGATAAGACCACCAAAATAACATAAAATAACCATAAATTTGCAATTGTAATGTTATAGTTATTTCTAATTTATTTTGTGTTTTCTTTATTAACTTTTCTTAAATTTATTTTCTGTTTGTAATGTGTAAACTTAATTATTCTTAGATACTTATTGTGGAAAGACGAGGAAAAGGAAAACCGAATTAATGAAAAGAAGAGTGACACAATAAATCTCTAATAATCAATAAGATTCATGTTAAATAAAAATAAGATCATGTGCACCTGGTGACAAGGCATCGCCTTCGTTCCTTCACTGGAATGAGCAAGGAACAGGTGGGGTCACTGTCCCATTTTTCCAACTTTCCGATTCCAATCCACCGTCCAAAAATAATAAAAATAACCCCAAAATCCAATGGTGTATCAGTTGATCATAATGTTTTCCCCATGAGAATCGCTATCCGGTTCCATTTCCCCCATATTGTTTCATATTTTTCCCAATAAACTGCTACAGGTATTTTGGGTATTGTCTAAGTATATTATGACTGTATAACCCCGACCCATAGACGCCATAAATCACCGATGGCCCGAGACTTTTCGACAGGCGCTGTTGCAAGAAGCTGGCATAGCCTTGGATAGTCGAGTATCAGCCCTGAACAGGCGACATGTTGGATTTTGCACGGCTGACAAGTGACCAATATTGACCAATTGTTACAGTATCTAATCTATATCTTGATAAGGATGAAAACATATGAAAACTATAAGGGCTTTTTGGACTAGGGTCTGTCTATCATCTGAGAGTGTGTAAACCCGCAAGTCCCTTTCATGTTGATTTGGGATCCTGGAACGTTCCCAAGTTTCGAACAGTTTGCCACGCAATTCCTGCACGGCCCAATGGTTCCCGCAGGGCACTGAAAGAACACCGGGTCATCCAGCAGACTCTGCAAGGAAGCTTGGAGAAAATCCGCACCAAGGACCTGTGACAGATTTCAATCAATTTGGATGTCATGCTATTGGAGCAAGTTGATCTTTGTGCTACCTGCGTTCACTGCGATTTGTACTGCCTGCAACTCGCGAGGGCGTCCCTGGTGGGTACCCTACTGCTTTTAAGGCAGGAGTTGAGACTGAGAAAACTTCCACCGAAGCTGCTTTTGCTGCATGCGATTCATGAGTGGGGATGGGTCAAAACCCTATCCCCCTGGTGAACATCAAAATAGCTGGTAAATGGATGTTCATCCCCCTAAAAATGGTATGTATAGGTATTGATCCATAGACGAGTCATTTTGTGTTGGTGTCAAATCTTGTAGGCCCATGGAGACACTGGCGGAGATGCCACACCAAGGCAAGTTGCTGTTTCATGGTTGTCATGCCAGCCTTTGACACACGGCACTAGTGGTCGGCCCTGGCAAACAGTGGCACAACAATTCTGGTCTGGTCTCTGCAGGTCTACTCGTGGAGGCAGACACCCAGAGCGGTATGATGGGTATCCTCGAAGAAGTGAGGCACGCAATCTTGATACATCTTTGATAGATTTGCTATCGCTGGCATTTGGATGGTATTAACATGTATTAACATGTCAATGTATTAACTATGTTAGCGCTTTTGCAAGCAATTTGGGGAACATATTTTGTAGACTTCGTACTACTGGAGCGGGGATTAGTATCAGATTCGAAACCCCATTGCTGGCTGTGAGGATCTCGGAGTTATCCAGCTGTGGCCTTCGACTCAGATCTGACAGGAGGTTTCATGGTCCGGCAGAGGTTGATGAGGCTGAATTGGCTGAACCACTGAACACTCTTTCTGCTGCTACCTCCTAAGAACGATGTGTCAATGACCACTTCACAAGGCAAAGAATTCTGGGACATGAATTGAACGCTCATTCCTCCGGTCATAGGACAAGGCGAGATGGTGGCTATGTCTATCTATGTCACTGCGAAACACATATTCCTGTCTTGTTCCCCGTGCATGCTTCTGCGACTCAATTGAATGCAGGAGACAGAGCGATTCGCCACTTCCGACAAGCAGAGGACAGTTTGCATGAAATGAACGTGTGATATTGTGATGTGACATGATGTGACATCTCTTGAATTCTCTTGAGATATTTTTTGTTATAAGTTACATATGGCCACATCCTGATATTATTGGTACCTTGTCTTGAGATCCACTCAACAGTTACCTGGTGGCCCGTGCATCAGTGTAGTTTCCCCACAAGGAGCTACCCGTTCAACTTCGCCTTTGAGCAGTCTCTATCTGAGAGTTGTTTCAGTGGCTGATGTGGGATTTTTTAATGTTTTTTTCCAGAAGGATTAATAGACTGATTTAACTAACAACAGATCTCGAAAATCAATTCAAAGGCCGACGTAGCCGGAGCTACAGGGAGGCAGGGCCACTTTTTATACCAGCAATATCAATCAACAATATCAACATATATCAACATCAGCAATATGCTATATTTCACCACCCTGAAATTCGCTGTGCCGAAGGTGTTTGAGGTGAACATGGTGTGACAGTCCCAGATCCTAGGGAATGTAGAACATTGTAGAACATTGAAAGGGTAGAGTGCATGAGTTGTCTAGGACTGACACAACGTCCATCGTGCACATGGTGACTCATCATCATTATGATTAATTGTTATTTCCGAGAATGTTCTTCGATATATTCATCTTCATGCGGATAACGTGTACGTGCTGATGGCAGTGCACACATTTCCATGCAACACAGGTTATCACGGGTTATTTGTACGCTCTAGCCATCCTTCTCTTGATCTGTTGCTAGCTACGTTGTGATTTCCACAGGCCGTCGACCAGCACTTGGCTTGGCTGCAGAACTTCTCTCGTCAGGCTCGGAAGAAAGATGAAGAAAGTGAAAGGGTTCTCCCCACCTGCACCGATTATTGTTTGGTTAGGCGGGTCCATTGACGGCTCGAAGTTATGGAGGTAACGTGCTAAGTTGTGCTGGCTTATCTTCGCTTGTGTCATGTGTTGGAAGTCCACAAAAGGCGCATGCTGAGACGCCTTGAGCATCGTTGAGCTGTGTGCTGTCGCTTGTTTGTCGATCTCATTTTTTTCAGCCTAAGTTTGCCATGCCAGGTTGGTAACATTGGCTGATTGTAAATGTATCACAAGCAATCGCCATATTTTGCCGCGATTTGTTTTTTGTACATCACAAGCCGCAAGGCCCTGTAACTTGGCAGTTTTTGCCAGGTGGTTAATGCCTTTTTTCTGGACCAAAGGTGTCTCACAATTCAGTGGAATTGACCAAGCCTTCTTAGGAGGACGTGGCCTGCAGGAGAAAAAGGCTACCAGACTGATCTGCTCAGCGAAATGCATTGGACCTGCATTCCAACATTCCAAAATCGGTTGTGTGGGTGGCAATGTAACTTGTTTCTTTTCGGATGTCAACATTGTGTGGCTCAAGATCTTAGCTTGCCAGATTGATTGATTTGGCGGTTCCATGATAGTTTTCATGAGAAAAACTTCCCAGCTCAAACTCAAATTGCCAACTACCTAGACTACCTAAATTATCATCTAAATTCATGCCTTTCACAATGACCACGGACTCCTTAGCACCATGCCATACCATGCCCAAGCCAGGTACAGTATTGCAAACATTGCAAACAAGCAACTCGCGTGGGACTTGCCACATAGGTAGATTGGGCGCATGTCGTTTCAGCCATGCGGCACCGAGGAGGGTCCTGGAATCCCTCCAGGATTTGATAAAACCTGGCAAAGAGTTCATGTGCGGAATACGTTCATAGAGGTAGACGAGGAACCACATGCAGATCTGACATTCTCAGGCTTGGACTTGCATAACGCACCAGGGCGCACTTGGCGCCGTGGCCATTTGAGATGTGCATCAGAACCCATGTCGTTTTTCCTGAGTCAACCTCCCTGGGAACCTGTGAGTCTGAACGCTCCGCCTTTTTCAATGCCCAATGGAACACTTCAAGGTGATTCTCGTACAGCTGGAGCCGAAAGAGGCAGACCATGCCCACACAGGTCACTCAACCAAATGGCTCAAATGGCTCAAATGACCCGGATGACAAATTCAATGACAATTCAAGAGGAAGAGTACGATGAGAGGGAGAGCTTGAGACACTCCTTGCCTCAGTACATTGGAATGAAGTCAGCAGAGGTCCAGGGTCAAGGCGGTCAAGGGACAGCTACAGAAGGTGCTCATGGTGCAGTGGCACAAAGCACTTGGTGTGGAGAACCAATGCTGGTGGATTTGGTGGATGTGAGGAGAAGATCCAACTCACCTGGCTTTATGACAGAACAAGATGAAGCTCGTAGCTCCCCAGACTGGACTACACCCTCTGTGCCAACCTTGGCTTTGCCGGTTAGATATAGACATGCCAGGCAGCGGTCACGCACCATCCAGGAAGATTCTGAGTTGGCTCAGAATTTGGATGAACTTGATGCGCCTGACAAAGTTCATGCAGGTCAGCTCCCTTGGGATTCCTTTGGTGAGCGAGTTAATGGTGTCAATGTCCGTGTGCGCAACACTTTCATTGAAGTCGATGAGGGATCGGATGGTTGCACCGATCCCTCTCTTCTGAGTGCTAGGCCAGCATGGCGACCAGGGCATCTAAGATGTGCCTCAGAGCCCATTCCCTCTTACACAGAGTCGCGCATCAGCGGCTTCCATTCCAGAAGCAGTAGCTACCAAGATGATGCTGAGATGGCAGAGATTCTTCAGGCCCAACTGGCTCAAAGCCACGAATCAGACCATTTGGGTCAGCCGAATTCTGATGTTTTTCCTTTCGTGCATGTCCACGGCACCGTCAGCGACACACAGAATCCTGACACTGTCTCTCCAGATCCGGAGCAGCGGCTGCACACATTGTCTCAGCTTCGGTCAGTGTCTCCAACATCTCCAGACCGAAGCCAGTTGTCTACGGGCGACTACGATGGCTACAACCAACTCACAACTGCAACGGCACCCAAGATCTCCCAGTGCAAGTGGCACAGTCGTGGCACTTGCAAGTATGGCGATTCATGTCGCTTTTCCCATGCAAAAACTGTGAAGCCAAGTTCAAAGTCCAAGAACAATGCTGAGACACTGCGTCCTTCATCTACTGGGCCTCAAGGTCCCCTTCCTGCAGGTCAGACCTGTCAGCTGGACACGACGCAATTTTGAGCAATCGCTTGAATTCATTTGTTTTGTTAGGTTGATTTAAAATGATGTATATAGGTTGTTTTTGGATGTTTTGGGTACATTTGTTTGTTGAAATAGTTCATCCAGTGTCTTGATCTAATGTCTAACTATGATCATCCTGTTCAGTCGCATCCTCTCTTCCCTTGCGCGGAGATTTCAGCTTGACAGGTCTCGTACCTGGTGCGAGTGCTCCTTTTCCAGTGGGTGTGGTCAGCCCTGAGGCCGTACTTGGCAGATGTGTCAACATGCGAAGTATCAGGACCCCCCAAGGATTGTGAGTATGATTTTGGGATGTGAGACATGGTGAATATATAGATACAATGTCGATATCAAGATATCAATGCAATCGGTTTAGTTGAATAGTATTGAAATGTATAGAATGATATTTGATATTGAATGTATTGAATGCAGGTCTCTTTACTCTGAGGATTCGTTGCGATGCCAGGCTCCCAAGCCACAGCCAGCTGGACTGCTCCCAGGACCAGAGCAAGGGCCTAAGCTCGACCTAAGCTTGGCCAGCTCGGCCAGGTTGAATCGGTTTCAGGAAATCTCAGGACATGCCATGAGGATCCATGAGGATTATCAGGTGGTTATCAGGTGGTTTCAATATATTAAAATAACCATTGAATAATCATTAAAACCCATTAGATAACCATGAAATACAATATATTGTGACATTCTCTTTGAGTCTTTGAGTTGCTCAGGCCAGAATCTTCAGGACATCGCCAGTGCCGCAGCGTTTGAGCCTGAAGGGCACGCACAAAGCCTTAAAGCTGTCAAGTTTGCAGTTAGACACTGCCTGCGTGAAGCCAGCTTTCACGATTAATCCTTTGAAGGCAAAAATATAGCTAGTTGGACCACTGTAATCAGCGTATCCCAACAACGGAGCACAACAAGAGACATTGCAAGAGTCAAAAGATCTCAAAGTCTCAAATTTTGCAGGAACTCTGAAACCATTAAGAAGCTTTCCCATCATTGTCCTATTGGAAGTTTTCCCATAAAAATGGGGTAAAGTTGTCCCCTTGGTGAGCGACACGGTTTTCTCAGGTGAGCCCTGTAAGCACCACCGCCGGAAGTAGCGGTGATGCAGCGGACGCTGCCCACAAGCCAAGCTCCCAGAGGCCTTGATTGATTTGATTGCGATCATGACTGCGATGGGGAAAATGATACCAATTATCAATTGTATCCAATTGTGTTGTATTCAATTCAACTGTCATGTCACTAATATTTAACTGAGTATTTCTTAGTATGGATTCGTCACTCATGCATTGGTTGCTAGACGTTGTTAGTGTAGCTCTAAGTTCAAAAACAACTTCTGAGTACGGTCCTGCGCCAGGAACTCACAGGGCGACAAATCGCACCAGGCACCGGCTGAAGTGGGTGGAGCGATTTGGAGCATCAATGCTGTGAAAAAAACACTGGGTCATGAAATGTCATGAATAGGTTCTACGATGTTGTCTTGGATTGTCTTGGTGTTTTGAGGTTTTTGGGCACTGCAGTGTCCAATTTCGAAGGTCTTTTGGTGTGATGCAAGAGCATTCAAGCATGAGTTCCAAGGGCAGACTTCTCAGAGTGATGGCTAAACAGCAGATCGATTCAAATAGACGAGGGCGTTTCCACAAATTGAAGAAATCTCATCTTGCCCCTGGAGGAAACATTGGAACTATTTGGAACTTGTGCATTCTACAGCTCACATCAGCTCACGCTTTCGCCATGTTGCGCCATCTTGCGCCATCTTGCGCCAAGGTTCAGGGAAGAGCTGGAGAGTGCGATCGGTGTAGCCGCAAAGGCCCATGGTTTGCCCATGGTTTGCCCATGGTTTCATGCAGAAGACCTGTTAGCATGCAAGACATCATGGCAAAAGCAGAAGGTTGGGCAGTTGACTTTAAAGTGTTCATACGTGACATGTCATTTGTGCCAGTCACACAAAACAGCTGAGAAATGTATGCGATTGACGGGGCCTTAGCAGTGTTGGATCGCTGAATTCAGTGTCGAGCCCCTTCCTTTTCCTTGGCTCCACACAGCTCCAAGGCTGAAGAAGAAGCAACGGGTACAGGCTGAGCGTGGTAGAAGATTTCAGAAGGTGCAGCATGGTGCAGCAATGTGAAAAGTTGAGACGCTGTTGGGACACAAGTACTTGGACTATGTTGAGCTATACTGGTATCAGCTGGAGACACCTTGAGAATCCTTGAAATGCTTCTGTTGACATCCTCAGCCTGGGAAGGCCCGGCCTCTGATTTTTCTCGTTTCGTGGGCCAATGCTCAAGAGTTGGTCTAGCTCTTGGAGAATTGTCACGCCGCTGAAAATATTCCTTTGTTTTTTCTCCATCCTCAGTTGCAGCCCTCCTCCACCTACAGTACAAGCAAGGTCCAGCCAGTGTATCCATGTGTATCCCGACTCCCGACAGTCTGAAATTTGTGCACCAGTGGTCCAAAAAGAAACGCACACAATCTTACAGATCTGTTTGCCGAGGTGGAGTTTTTGCAGGAGGCACAACATATGCCACCTATGAAGGTGGGGCCTTGAAATGGTGAATGCGTCAGGTGATTTGTGCAGGGTCAGCTTCCTCTTAGCCCCAGGTGGTGGTGCTGTGCGACACGAATGGTCCGCGAACACGTGCAACAGCAGAGAGGTGGGGGTGAACAATCTGTTGCTTCCATTTGGTTGGGGGAAGGGCCTTAAATGGTTGTAGCGATTTCCATTTTTTGTTGATTGCTTGTAGGAACATGTAGGAACCAGATTTGGGTATTTCTAATATTTTCTAATTTCCGCTGTGTTCTTGGATGCTTCAACCATTCACTTCGGGCCCATTTCGTGTGATCGTCTTCCGTTTTCAACGCCCCACTTTGCTTTTTCCCACTGCCGATGCATCTTCCTTCCTGGGTCTGAAAACTGGTTGAGGGGTTCGGTGGGTGTTGGTTGTTGAGTTGATCGGCCGGTTCAACATCGATCCTTTCTCGCTCCTCACTTTTTCTTGCTCCTTCTGGGCTAACTCTCTCTCCATCTGTCTGCATCCCTGACTCCTTCTCACCCCTTTTGGTTCATTTCTGGTAACTCCTCCCTTCTCACTCCTTTGCTCTTTTTCACTCCTCCTTCCTTTTATCACTCTTTCTTTGTTTCACGTCAACACAGTTGAGGGTTCTGAGGCTTAGGAAAGCATCATTTTTTGCAGGTGTCGCATGGTTTCATCATGAATAATGAATAATGAATAATATATTTGAAGTACTTCATCTGGCACAAAGCTGTGAATTGCTATGATCCGGCGGTGAAGGGGCGGTAGCATAAGGCATCCAGTTTTCAGCACTAGAAACGAACCCATTTCAAAACATATATGATGTGCCTCAGCTCTCAACGGTTGCATCTCCCAAGGGTAACAGCAAATGCAAGGTGGGCACGAGAGATGCCAGTCGTTGAGACTGTGGCTGCAACATGGCCTGAGGTGCGATGATAAACCCTGGGTGTCCAATTTGGGGATGAAATGGGAAGAGAACATGAGTTGATTCGTATGAATGGGGATATGTTATGATATGTTATTATATTTTATATATCTTTTTCATACTGATATTATTATTGTATATTACTGCACAAGTATATTACATGATTTTTACTAGCACCAACGGCTCATACGATAATCATAAGACCAGCAAGATGTGAAATTTTGAGGATGGATTGCAGCTTGTTGAGCCAACGATGCCCCGCGCAAGGCCGTGAAATCAGTGCAGACCCTTTTGTCTAGCTCAAGCGCTCTGTCCCAAAGTCAGGGAAATGCTTGATGTTAGTGAGAAGAGAACGCCACTTGTTGGAACAACCAGTTTCTCGTTCTTGCGTTTGTATCTCAATGGAGGCAGTGCTTCATTCTTAGAAGAATGGAAATGAATGGTAACAACTGGAGACGACAGCTTTTGCCCTCGTTTAGCTGAGTGGTACATTCTTAGTTAAGCCATATTGGGCCTTTTGCCAACCCTCATCCAAATGGAGAGAGAAGCGCGTTGTTCTATCAATGATGGTTCCACCTGCCTTTTGCACAGCAGCGCACGAAGCTGTGAGTGTTGCTTCCGACGGCGTGTGCATAGAGAGCTGTTCAGTGCAAACAGTGCTGTAGACTTTTGCAAAAAAAAATGAAACACCGCTAATGAGAATGCTCCTGCCTCCTGCGACTTTTCTTCGAAATCATCCCCTCTTTGCAAAGAGATCTTGAAGATGTGTAAAAAAAACGCCTCAATGTGATACCTAAATCAATCTAAATCAAATTATGGATCTTATTGCACCGTTCCAATTGGCTTTGCAAAAGAAATCGATAGAATTCTTTGAACTATTCTATCTGCCAGACGATTCTCTCT
The DNA here is from genome assembly GCA_947184155.2 of Cladocopium goreaui. Taxonomy (NCBI): domain Eukaryota; class Dinophyceae; order Suessiales; family Symbiodiniaceae; genus Cladocopium; species Cladocopium goreaui. The sequence continues at coordinate 229,149 of CAMXCT020000499.1, read as the reverse complement.
GGCCTCTTTGTTTTTCTTAAGTGGCCGGAAAATTGCAAAAGAAGCTACTTAGGTGAGATTCACTATCAGGGAATGAGAGTATTTGGGAGGTCAGACAAGGGCTGCTCGCGAAAAAAAAAAATCAAGATGGATTCTTTATTCACTTAAGCCCCCATCATGTACTCTTGACCACCAGACAAATTGCATTAAAAGCTCACCAATCAGGTCACTGTAACAACCAATGATGAAGCCACCTAGACTAAATTTGAACATATTCGTTGGCCTGACTGACCTCATTATTTTGTTGTAAGTGCAACAACGAGGGCTTTGCAATATTGCACGAATCATCAGATAATTTCGTGAATTTTGATAATTTGGGGAATAATATATAATATGATAGAAAATAATTTGAAATTATAATATTATAGATTTAAAATATATATTATATATATTATTTATAATGTATATTTTAATATGGCACATATGTAAGATAAAATTTATATTGAAAAATTAATTATTAATTAATAAATATAAATTATTTATTGTTTTTATTGATTTATAGTTTTTAACAAAAATAATAATATAAAAAAATAAAAATAATATTATTATTAATATAAAATATTATAATAATTATAAATATAAAAGAAAAAAGAATATTATTAATATTATTAATATGTATTTTAATTTTTTATTTTATTTTTTTTTGATTATATGTATGTTTTTTTGTTTATTTTATTTTGATTTCGAATAATTTTGATTT
>CAMXCT020000499.1:162500-225567 GCA_947184155.2 Cladocopium goreaui | reverse complement strand
AGACGACACCAGACACAAGAACAAGAAGAAGACGGAAGAATTACTACTACTAATACTAATACTACTTCTACTTCTAGTCACGCCAAAACCTAAAAAAAGATTTGCTGCGAAATGAGGAGTAAGGGGTGGTGGAGCCTTCCCTTCTGATCGTTGGAAGCTGCGGGGGAGGGGTGGTGGACCCACCCCGATTTGTTTGTCGGCAGCTGGGGGGGGGTGGTGGACCTACCCCGCCCTGTTTTCGGCAGCTGGGGGGGGTGGTGGACCCTCCCCCCTCTCTGTGAATGCAGCTGGGGAGGGGGGGTGGTGGATTTTCCCCCCTCTGTGAATGGCTGTAGTGACTGTGAATGGCTGTATTGACAAAGCTGCGGGGGGGGTGGTACACCCCCCCCTCCCCAAGTTGAAGAAGGACACAAGTGAGCAAACTATCCCTTTTCGTCCTCCTCGCCAACCCTCTTCGCCAAGCTCCTCGCCAATCCTCTTCGCCAAGTGTCTCGCCACTGCGCGTCGCCGAGTGTCTCGCCAACCCTCTCCGCCAGCTCCAGAACGCAGTGGGCACGGCTGGACCTCATCCGCCAAGGTCCGATCGCAATGAGCACCGCTCGACCTCACCGAGTATAGTGAGCACCGCTAGAATTCCAACCGGTAACTTTCCGAGCTCAGTATGCACCGCTACACCTCAACCGCCAGGTCCGAGTGCAGTGAGCATCGCTGGAATCTCAACCGGGGTCTTTCCGAGCTCAGTAAGCACCGCTATACCTCAACCGCCGACCTCCCGAGCTCAGTAAGGACCCGTGGACCTCAACCGCCAGATAGAATGCCTGAATATACGCCAAATAGAATGCCAAAATGTTGCGAAAAAAACATCTATATATCCAAAATTATTAAAAAAAGATAGTTTAATTTATAAAAAACACAACATAGTCTCATCTCTAATCAACAAATTGGCTCGTTAGAGATCTTGCGTTGTTCAATTTCGCGCCGGAGGAGGTAGGCCCAGCATACAGGGAAGATCGTTGATGTCACTGGTGAGCCTTAGACAACAACAAGGGAACGGCCGCACAAATTCCATACAATCTGCAAGTCTGCAAATTCTTATATCTTTTTCCTTTTCTTTCCAAGTCTTTGCCACCGAAACGACGACATATTACTCTTTGTGCATACCTTGCAACCCCTGCTGCGAACAGGTGCCAGCAATAGCATCATATATTCCAGAAGCAGAATCGTCAGCTTCCTTCTGTGACTTCTTCACGATATATTGCTGCTTCGGTCTCACCCTCTTCGCATTGTGCCTCATGTCACTGCAACCATTCGCATTGGCATCAATCCAACAGGAAAAAATTACAATGGTTTATGCAAGATACGGTACCAGCTGTCCAACTGCCGTTTTGACCACACATTCCTTGCCGCCGATCAAGCGCAGTGGTCCTGGAGGCCCATGCCGTTTCTCGTCATACAGGCCCTGAAGCAGCTGAATGTCTGTCAGTTTTTTTCTCCTTGTTTGGGTCCAGTGCATTCCTCACCAAGAATGGTTAAACTGTGCTACCAAGAAGCTGCGGGCCAAACATCAAAGGCCTCGCTTTCCACTTCAAACCCGCAGCTGCTCACCAACGAAACACTCGCTGGCTGCTCTGCCATGTGATCACGGGCGATCTGGCCATCTGAGCTGCAACAATGCTCTTGCAACTGTTTCAAGAGCAGTGCCCGCAGTTTTTTTGTCCTTGGCAAGCAGCCAAAAGCTTTCCTGCGACTGATCCTTCAAGGCCAATGGCTTTCCAACATGCAGTTTTGCATATCTTGCAACCTCGGCTTTCCCAGAAACCACACAGGCCATTGCAATGGTCAATCTGATATCGAATCATTGCCTCCCGCAGCTCAAGAAACATGTTGCAGTTAAGGTTAGTTAACGAAATATTTAGCAGTTAAGGTAAGCTCGGAAATCGCAGATAAGGAAAGGCGATATACAGCAAACGGAAGATTTCGCAGTTGAGGTCAGGATTGAATTCGCAGAAAAGGAAAGCCATGCGCAGCTTTGAATTCGCATTGGAAAGGTAAGGTCGTGCGCAGTGACGGTAAGCTATGTTCGCGGATTGGGAAAGGTCGTGCGCAGCAATGCACACATTTCGCAGTGACGGTAAGCTATGTTCGCGGATTGTGAAAGGTCGTGCGCAGCAATGGAAACATTTCGCAGCAGTGGAAACATTTCGCAGTGACGGTAAGCTATGTTCGCGGATTGGGAAAGGTCGTGCGCAGCAATGGAAACATTTCGCAGCAAGATTTGCATAGTTAAGGGAAAGTACACTTCGGGGTTAAGAAAAGCAAGGTTTGTGGTTAAGCGCTTTGCTACATCCTGGTCTGCCTGCTCCATTGGCAAAGGCAAAGGAGGAAAGCCACGTTTGCGTCGCGACCGATTCAACTTTTGCACGGCCTGCCACCATGCGAGTTCTGTTTGATTACTATGAAAACAAGCTCACAGAGTTATCCAGACCGTCAAAAGTCCGATTAAGAAACACCCAGCCTGGATTTGTCTGGCCAGTTCTTCACCAGCCAGCGAACCCATCACACGCGGCATCGCGCATGTTTTTGCACCAAATGCTGCAGCCACAATGAAAAACGATTCCAAATCCCAAAACATTTCTGCATCACTATGGTATCTGGTACTGCTATTCGCATTTAGTCGACATACATTTTTCGTAATTAGGAATTAGCATTCGCTATTAACAACGGCTTTTCGTCATTAGACAATACACTGGGCATACCTTCTGGTATTCTATCTAACATTTTATCTGGCATTCTATCTAGCGTACCTTCAGGCATTCTATCTGGCATATCTTCTGGCACTCTATCTAGCATATCATATCTTATGATATTTTATTTGGCATATTTTCTGACATTCTATCTGACATTTTATTTGGCATATCTTCTGGCATTCTATCTGGCCGTTGAGGTCCAGCGGTGCGCACTAAGCTGGGAAGGTCCCAGGTTGAGGTCCAGCGGTGCGCATTGAGCTGGGAAGGTCCCAGGTTGAGGTCCAGTGGTGCGCATTGAGCTGGGAAGGTCCCAGGTTGAGGTCCAGCAGTGCGCACTGAGCTGGGAAGGGCCCAGGTTGAGTTCCAGCGGTACGTACTGAGCTGGGAAGATCCCAGGTTAATGTCCAGTAGTGCGTACTAAGCTGGGAACTTGGCGAAGAGCTTGGCGAAGAGTTCGCAAGGCGGAAGTAGAGGTGGAAGTTAATGCAGACATGGTCGAGGAGAAACTAGAGGAGGAAACGGAGGAGGAGGAAAAGGAGAATAAGAAAAACAGTTCTAATAAAATCTAATAACCCTCACCTAGCAAGTAAGGAATAAATATAAATTATTGTTTTTATATATAATATATATCGATAAAAATTATTAGGAATAAAAATCCAACCAAATATGTTTTATTAATTTAATATATATATAATTTTCTAAAAATATGAACCATTATGAACCCCTATAAAATAATATAAATTTTATTAATTTAAGAATATATTTAATATAATTAATTTTAAAAAAACAATTATATTTTATCATCTATAAAATGTAATCAAAATAAAATATGTTATAATATAATAATAATAAATAAATAATATAATTATATATTATACAATATTTAGATAATATACCCCATATATAATTTCCTTGGGGGATTGGTAATCCTAGTTTTCCTTGCAAATTTGATATATAAAAATTAGATATATAATATATAGAATATAGGTTCCATTAGATTTGATCATGTCGTTGTCCTTTGTCGTTGTGGTTTGCCCGGCCCATTGTTTCAGCGTGCCTGCGATTTGCCGCCCGGTTGTGTTTTCCCCCATTATGTTTTCTCGTGTTCCCAAGATTTATTTATTTATCGAAAATTGGCTAAAATATTTGGGCGAAAGAGTTGATCCAATGTGTGTGTGTGAAAATTGCAGCAGTATTCCAGGCTCTCCGGTCATTCAATTCTTCCAGATTTTATCTACGAATTGCCAGGAGCGCGGTCAGGAAGATTGGACGAACGATTCATCCTGAGCCTGACACATGTCTCACCTGGCAAAGACAAGGAGCAGCTGAAGTGCCAGAAGAACAAGAATTCAGAAAACATAAGGAAATGAGCCAGGACCAATCAAGACCACTCGCCTTTTGCCAGCCGTTTGAGTTCCTCTGCCATACCTGTGCGAACTTCCGATCCATCTCAATTCCTTCTTTGGTCCTCAAGGTGGCAGATTGCGCAGCGTTTTGAAGCTGGATGGGGGTTGCACTTGTGTTTGCTGGCATGCTTAGCTGCCAACTTTCGCGCTTGCGTTTTCGCGTTTGGTCAGGCCACCTGTGCTACATTGTGCTATAGCTACCACATATTACAATAAAACAATCTGAGCTGCAGAAACACAAACAGCCTCAGCTCCCTCTTTTTGCGTTGGTAACGCTCTTTCTCATCCACATAGCGCAAGTCCCTCATACCACTCCCTGAAGCAAACTCAAAGCGCGGCCAAAGAAGCTCTTCTTATGGAGGTGTGCAGGGATTCTGCTTTGGGACCATCACAACTGAAAGGGATCATGTTCTGTAGACGTTCTTTCCTGCATCCACATGATCAAACGAAAGCCATTTGGCAGGTGACTGTCTGGACAATTGACTGCAGCGGAAATTATGATTATGCGCGCGTGTCAGAAATGTCATGGCAAATAACGCATACATCATACGGTAAGCATTCTTTGGTGAAAGCACACTGGTTCTCACAGAAGATGTGAGGAAAGTCCCAGTGATGTTGGAAGGACCTGTCACACCTCTTGCTCGTGTGAAAAACCTACAAGCTGAGCGCAACACGCATGCGAAAAGCTCGACGACCTTGGATTCAGAGGGCCATTTTGTCGATGCGGACTGCGGAAATCAACGACACTTTGCCCAAGAAACATCTGGCCATCATCCGGCCTGGACGGTTCCATTGCCATGGACTGTCTCTTCCAAAATCCTCCCTGCCAAATCTCATCATCCTGCAAGGCGAGGATATCTTCGGGTCCAAATAAGGTCCCAGTACCGAACTGAACACACTGACCTCGCCAGGCCTCTTCATTCGAATCTTTGAAAGCGTCGCACTCTTGATGATTTTTTGGGATCTTTCTATCATGGCCTTGTCGCAAGAAAGACAAAAGCTCAACCCTGCCACATGCAGAGCCTCTCTTTGCTCCCAGTGCCCCCTCACAGCTCAACGCTGCCTTGGAATTCTTCGCCTGGTCAAGAAGAGCATGTCTCAAAGGGTGCTCTAGCTATCCAACTTACAACATCCGATGCTTGCGGGACCCTTCCTTCAGGACGACGAGGTCCCGTGTGCGATCCCTGTTTTCTTTGTTTTTGAAAGTGACCTGCAGCTGGCCATCAGAACCAAAAAGGAAATAGAGCTGCTGTGGCATTTGGTCACTCTGGGGGACAGGGAATGACATGCCCGTATCTACAAAATCCGCTATCGTACACTGAGAACCAAACGGTTCCCACATTCATGAACGGCTGCACCTGCAAACAAGGCTACCGAATGCTGTAAATTTCTGCGCAGTCAGCTCTTGGTCAGTAGCCAGCATTGCCACTTTGTGCTCCTGAATTTTCTGAGAAGTTGACTTCTTTCGGCATGTTCCAAAGCCGTTGGCGGGCTACATCTGCCTTCCTATCATGCCGTGGCAGCTCACTGAGGTAGTTTGGAGCAATCTTTACCCTCAGCTGCTACAGATTTCCAAGCGCCGCACGTCTGGCTCGGCATCAGCCTCCCTCCCTCGGCTTCCTTGGAGATCCCAAAGCTCAAAGGAGGATTTAGGCTGCACCTGGCCTCTACGGCTCTAGGGCTTGCACGGTGGAAAATTCAGGCGAAGCCTCCTGCCACAGGCATCAAGCTACATGGATATCAAATTGCTGGCAGTACTCTGAATTCCGACACTGTTGAAGTCCTCATGCCCCTCATCATCAGACCAAAATCCTGCAGTGGATGATGAAAATCGATCTGTGCAAGGAAGAGCACAGTGCCCAAATGTCGCTCCATGTTGCTCGCCTTCATCGTCATCATCCAATTCCTTGTCATCGGGCGCCTGAATTTCGCACTCAAACCACAGGCTGCCCACAGCTTCTCCAATTTTCCGAGGCACCGCCCTTCGCACAAGAGACGGCTGCTGTGTTCGAAGCCCGACTCTTTGAACCTGTGCTTCGACACGCAATGAGAGCCGACAAAAGGGTTCAATCTCATCAAACTGACATGAAAGACTTCAAGGATCTTCAAGGTATTTCAACGATACATATCTTAGCATGATTTGGCAGTTATAGCATGCATATGCACATATACCAAAATATGTTCCTATATGATCTATATGTTATCTATATACTTGTTTTTTATGCTGCCCGCACATATCAAGCTTGCATAGATACACCAAGCCCCACGCCATTGGGGCGGAAGCCACAAAGCTCAGATCACCTCATTGCTGCTGAGTCAACTGCAGCGCTGTTTTTTGGTGCTGAGACGCCCACAGTGTGCAAAGAGACATGCGGCCACTGCTAGGACACATGCCTCAAATCCAAAAAGATGGTTGCATGCTGAAGCTTCAAGGCTACCGTAGGCTAGAATAAGCCACAGGCTAATTATCCAAGGGATGTCGGGGATAAGGGATGTCCGGGATGTCCAGGATGTCGGGGATGTCCAAAGGAACATGCATCCGCCCCGGGCCTTGATCCCAGCTGTGCGACGCTGTCCTGGAAATTTTCCAAATGGAAACTGGGGCACGAAGCGAATGAAATGCATGCGACCATAGGGCGCAAAGTTCAACTCTTCAAGGCTAAGTTTGATCTCTAGAAGTGTGCCTGCTTGGCAGTGAAATCGATCTGGAGGCTGCATGGCTTCAAAAGGCAGCTGGAAAATTGTTTGAGCTTGTATCATTGGATATTTGCAATGGCAGAGGTGCAAATCAATTGCGGTCCGTATCGAATGTACCATTGGCATTACTTTACACTTTGCTATGACATTGCTATGGGTCGTGCCATAACCCTCGCGCCCCGCGCAGCCAGCTTGGCTGCAAAAAAAGCGGCCAAAATAAAACTGTTTCAGCTGATGACTGGCCATGCAAGATTACAAGGTTCTTTACAATCCTTGCAAATCTCTTCGTCAATGAGAAGCAATGTCGAATGTTGAACAAGTGTGTCAAAATGTGCCAGGGGGTTCCTTTCCACAGAAGCCTTTTATGGGGAGACGAGCCATTCGAGGAGCACAAACCCCATTGTTTCTACTTTGGCTCCCGGCAAAACCCAAATGTGCCACGAAGCTCCCGTGTAATTCTTAATTGATTCAAGCCCTATGCAGCCAGTTGCTGACACATGCTTCCGTTTCTGAGGGCATTCCGTTGCAGTTAGTGAATTGGTCTCTATGCGCAAAGAACTAGCTCAAAGTCACATCTGCTGGCACCACTCCATTGAAAAGGTGCAACAAGATGACATTGAAGACTCTGAACTATCACTGCAGATGCACACCAAGGCAGCGTGCAGAAATTACAAATTTCGGCATGGAGTCTGACAAACACACGCCATGGTCGGGCTAGAACAGTGAGGCCTTCGGGCCATGTCGCACCTCTTGTGAGCCACTTGGCCCCTAGGCAGCATCAATCCCCCGGTCAGGATTGCCAGCTAGGGCACGTCGCTCCTTTCAGCACATGGCTTGGCACCGAAATTTGAACGGTGTTGGATTGTTGGATTGGCTTCAAAAGATGTTCTACCCGATCCTCAACTCGCTGGTCGACGATGGCGGTCAGGCGTTCCATTTCCAGTCTCGCGGCACTGGCACGAACGATCAAATATGTGAAGTTCAGAAGGAAAGGATAGGAAAGGTGTCACACATGGTGTCTAAACATTTGAAACATGTCTGAGCTGAACACTCGAGTATCTTTTGCCGCTGCATGGCACCAATCCTTTGTGCATTGAGTTGGAAGCTGTGGATCCGAAACTATGGCAACTCAAATGACGTTGTGCGCATCATAACCTTTCGAACCATGTGCTGTTCTCCAACACTAGCCGTGAACACACCCAAATCGATAGAGTCCACCGAGGCAGCAGCTTCCTGATGAGATCTTCTAATGTAGCATCTGCACCTGAGCTGACCAAGGCTGAACGGTGACACTGGCCGACACTGGTGAAAGGTTTTTCATTGATGATCTTGGAAGGATTGAAAGGATCTGGCTCATGTCTTCCAGAAGCTTTTCAATGTAATCCTGAAGAGTTTGTGTGATCAAATAGTTGATTGAGCTTGAACTTACGCACTGACTGCCCAGCAGCAGAGCAGACATACACACTGTTCAAGACTGTCACACCAATGTCCTCCTGTGTCTGCTTCTCAGTCATCTTTGGCAATTGGCAGGCACCTTAGGATCTGGATGGAAGTTGCGCAGCTTGCACACTCTTGAGGTCCACTCCGTTGAAGGTATCGGAAATACACAACCGCAACCAAGTTGCGAGCTCCCTATCTATCTCTGGATGTCCACATACACGCAGTCCAGCTACAACCAAACAGCTGAAGTTTGACAAATCCAGACTCAGACACGATGACAAGGGTTACAAGTGACTTGAGGCACTGCGGTTCACCCATTGGATTGACACGAAGAACTATATACGTCATACGTCTATCATCATCTCTCTCACATACCGGCAATGCTACAAGGAACGATTTGTGGCTGGTTGGCTTGATTTTTCATGATTCATGGTGTCATGCACACCCTTTACATGACGGTCGCTGGTGAAGCGCTTTTACTACATTCACATGGCCACTTTGGAAAAATCTTCGTGAGACAGTGAAACGAGACAAATCTAGACTTCTTCTGTGTCCAAGTTTCCAGAAAATCAATTAAAAACCACCATCTAATCTAATCTTGAGCTGCGCGCAATTGTGCCTTCAAATCTGAACTGTACAAGTCTTCATCTTCTAGGTCGCACTCCTGGTCTAGTTCATCTGAGAAAACACCACGAGAACGGGCACTAGCAGCTTCCAGCAATTTCTGGGTTCTCAAGTCCTCCAACCTCTGCTCCTCCTCCATCTTTTTGATTTTTCTCTGGAGATTCTCATTGCTATCTCTGCCCCGCAGCGTTGTGGATGCATATCCATCGCCCCCCTCTTCCTTCTTTGGTCGAAGAGAGAAGACCCACTGCAACAAAGCTATCACCGCAACAGGCACCAGAAGTAAAAACACGTTGAAGCCTGAAGTTGACTCCCCATCATCATCAGCAAATGCCACTTGAGAAAGCCCTTCAAGTGTCAGTGCCAAAGGGATACTTCGTCGGGGAAGTGCTCGCCAAAAGCTCTCTGCGAAACTGGTGGAAGCTTCGAAGGACGCCAGAAAGAGCGCAAGCAGAGCGATTCGAGCGACTCGAGTGACTCGAGCGACTCCGGCAAGGTGGCAACACCCACAGCGCGCAACGCGTTGTAGGGCCATGGGACTAGAATGGACTAGGGCTCAACACCCCTCCTGGGGTCATGCTAGTAGCTATATAGTCCTGACCACAAAAGCTGCAAAGTGGTCTGCAAGTGGCACAGCCACGACAAGTGTTGCAGCCATGCCATCCAGCTCAGTCCCAGCTGCAAATCAACACATGGCATGGGTGCGCACTGCAGCTCTTTTTGGCCAACATAAATCAGGCCTCACAGTGGGCTGTTTCAGGCGCAGCTCTTCGCAGTGCTGCCGTATCCCTCCTGTGCGAATCAGGCACCCCACTTCAGTATCTTGCCTCAGTTCCCCCACGTCTGCCGAATGGAACATATAGACTCTCGAATCTCAGTCCTTTCCATCTGTTTACAAAGACTCCGCAAAACCCTCAGCCTGGCAGTGCAAACCAATCACGTCAAATGCAACTCCAATAGACTTAAACACCAAGCAGTTGCATCCGCTAATAGTTACCCAGCAATGCCAGCTGCTTCGCGCGGCCTGAATGTCAAGACAGCCCCACTTTGGGAGGGCAATCGGGGCAGTAATTGCCACAGACGTCAAGAGGGCAATAAGGCATCCTCGGTTTGCTGTTTTCTTCACGCCAATGAGGATAAACGAAGTGGACACATATCTATCGACGATGAATCCGAAAAATGTGAAAACATCGCAGGGTCAAACCAATTTCTGGTTCCACAACTGAGAAACCGATAAAGAAGTCGAACTTTCCAGTGAAGGACTTGCTCAGTTCAAACACCAGCGGTGCACCTGGCTGTCAAGAGATGTGAAGAGATCACAGCAGGGTCGCTCGGAAAATCTTAGAAACTGCGGGCGCACTGATGGATCCCAACCGCCCTGCAGCAGTACAGAAGCCAACCTCGACACCGCAAGTGCAGATGTTAAGTAGATTTCTTAAAGACCAGCTTTGTAGGTACATTGATTGCTTGACATCTGCCAAGGTACGCTATCTTGAATGTGACATGTCTATAGTCTCAATAGGTACAAACACCGATATGACGCCATCACAGAAATCATCAGAATTCCTGCTAGCTGCTAGTATCTGCTAGTACTATGCTGGAAAGCACTCGACCGCCACTCAGCCATTTCTGCACCTTTCTGAGGCGAGCTCAGCAGTTTGACGCACATGGGTTGGGAAGGCTGCTGCGGTGTACGCAACTGTAAACACAAAAAAAGACCTCAGGGAATTGCATTCGATTAAATGGCAACGGCGACGGGGATGAGCACATCAACTACAGAAACAAACGCAGATGCACAGCTTCCGACATGGCAAAGATCTTGACCATGTAAGCTGCTGGAGCAGCCTTGCTTTTACCATCAAAGTCGAAATAGCCAATTCTTTCTGGAGCTTGAGCAACCTTGATTCCCGAAGTAAGCTTCTCACCATGCTTACTGGAACTCCTTGAAGCATTCCCAAAGCGAAGACGCTGCCTGCCATGAACTTGGTCTGCTCATGCACGAAGTGAGCTCAATGCTGGCATGCTGCCTAATGCACCGCTTCCAGACATGAGGTAAACCAAAGACACCTCGCACGGGCCAAATTGGATCATTATGAATCCATATCGATGATATCGATCAATATGACATATGGAATATGGATCAAGCAAGAATGCAGAGTGAAGCGGCTTCAAATACATACACCAGAGAAAACAACTAAGCTCCTTACTCCTTGGATCCTTGAACAGAGGTATGTCAGCACAACCCCAGGTAGTGCCAAGGTAGCCACCTCAGCCAGAGCAGACACTGTTGTGGCAACAATCACAATTCCACTAGCTGCTGAGGGCCGGGGGCTGCACCACAAGCAACTCCACCCCTGCCTTAGCCAAAACAGCGACAAAAACAGGTTACCGACTTTGCATTTCTGAGGCCAAGGCAACAAGACCCTTTAGGAAAGCAAAGTACCTACGAAATCCAACTGGGACAATGTCCACCATGGTCCACCAATGTCCACCGCTGTCAAACAGATGCAGAAGCGGCACTGAGGCAACATGTAGGACAGGCCAAACACGCTGAAGTCCTGAGATGCACTCAGATGCACTGGACTGTAGGGATCATTTGAAAGCTTGACGCATGGATATACACATCATTAATCATCATTACATATCCGTTCATTGATAGGATGCAAGAGTTGACTCTTGAAATTCCACAAAAAGTATTTCACAAGAATTCGCGGTGTCCTTGGCCACGTGGGCCAAGCACATGAAGGCAGCAACCTTCAGGTAGTTTGCCCACAGCCTGAGACCAAAATTTTGAAGACCACCATGCCACATTCCACCAGCCAGGCATTTTCTGTGCTTTCAAAGGCCAAAGGCAAGTCTTATGGCCACCTGGATCTGAGGAGCCGACAGATTCACAGCGCTGAGAAATGAATAGTTTCTCTTCGGCGAGAGAGGACTCACTTCACCTGACTCTCCAACCGTCAGAAATCGTTTCAAAAAAGGCTGCGGCAAGCCCACCTGGGGCAGCTTCAGAAGCAAAAGCAGCACCTGAGAGCTGCAATTCGTTGAAGTTCTCCTACAATATCCATCAACATAATGTATATATATATATATACACACACTAGGGAGAGAAATATCCTTCCAGTTTCTCCCTCTGTTATATGTCAAATATCCTACAGTATGAAATGTTACAGCCGGACCGTGAAAACTCACTGGCCATGAACCATCGTCATTGCCAGTGACATTGAGTGAGCCACGCAACTTCTCCACGTTCAGCTGGCTGCCGTTGAGCAAGGCCTTTAGCAGCATGTCGGAACCAGGGAGGGATGTACGCTCAATGGGCAGCCACCAGAAAATGGGGCCCTCACCATTCGTTGCAGCACCTCGTCAAAATGATGGGCTCAAATAATGAACTGCGGGCTTGAACCACAGGTTGTACGTAGTTTCTTGGGCCCCTCTCTCTCTCTCTGTCTGTCTCTCTCTCTCTCTCTCTGTGTTTGGCGGGGCTTTACACGAATCGCATCGTCTATCTTTGCAGGAGCATCACCAACTGGATTCTAAAATTGTAGTAGTCAGATCATGGCGTTCCCAGGCGCATAGACATCATAGACTCATGGATTGAATGGCACCTGCTCGCACTCCTCGTAGCGCCCGCAACTAGCTAGAAACTGTGGCGACTCATCAAGGAACCGGCTGGCCTGTAGCAGGGACCAAGGCCGGAAGGGAAGGAAAAACTTTCTCGTACAATTTCTTTCTGCTTCATCAAGAACTGCTGACCACTGTCGCAAGATAAGAAGCAGACGAGCACCAAGAAGAAGAATGCCGGAATGGCCTTGACTCTCTGTCGATTCCAATGCACAGTCTAAGGTCTTAGACCGCAACACCGTCGCGAATGGCTTCAATGGTCTCTGTCTTGGCTGCTGGCACTCATTTCACATAGCGTCCGCCATGCACAGAGTTCCGGCCTTGCTTTGTTCCGCTGACTTCGTCACAGGTCGGTGACATCTGACATATCTAAGGAAGTGACTCTTGAAGAGCTCTGGCCGGGTAGTACGATGAAGCACTGCAGCCTGCAAAGAAATGGCCAAAAATCACCAGTTTAGTCCTTGGCAGGATGCTTCAGGGTTGAGGATGGTTCAGGGCACCTCTCGCAGAGTTGTCCAGCTCTGGATCCACTAACAGAACCTGGAAGCAGACTGACGCAAAGGCGCGGACAATCACCAAGACAAGAGAATACAAGAGAGAGAGAGAGAGAGAGATCTAGAGATTATATGTGCACAGCATATGTGTATATATAATATATAGGTATATATAGGTATATATAGGTATATGTTATACATATGATATATATATATATTTATTTATATATTTATTTGTTTATTTATTTATTTATTTATTTATATTTGTTTATATTTATTTGTATTTATTTGTATTTATTTATATTTATTTGTATTTATTTATTTATATTTATTTGTTTATATTTTGTATTTATTTATTTATTCATTTATATATTCATATATCTATATATAATTATATATATATTTATATTTATATATCGCATTATATCGCCACCAATATCAACTCATCAACATCTCGATACGAGGCAGTCAGTAAGATTCGTTCACGCTGAGGATCTTGCTACTAAAGCACCAATGAGTTCCCCCAGCGGCATGAAGCCGATCATCAAGGTGCTCAAACTACTTCGCCAGGTTGAAGGGGCGACCTCGTCTGAGACACGTCACAAGCTGAACCATTGTGATGTTTCCTGCCAGGCACATATCACTAACAAAACCAACTGGAGCTTGCACCTCTGGCATCAAGGAGTATGCTGCTGGGAACCCAATTCCACAGCCTAAGAGCTTGCGGACGCTAGACAATCTTGACAATCATTCCCTTCAAGTGGCATTGTCGGCTCAAAAGATCTGAAGTCAGCACCAGCACCAACGAAAAACCGAAGGAAGAGCATCAATGCTGGCCTTGCCCGTCTTTGCATGGACACTGGGTATCCCAGTTGAGGCCCACACCTATGCGTAGCTCCAAACTTAGGTTCGAGCCCTCCTGAACATGCAGTGGCAAAGCCAAAGATGGCAATCATCGCGTACCTTTGCAAGAAAATAGAGGCATGACGAGCTCTTACCTGTCAATGACGCTTCCGGCAGCAGCACTGTGAAAATAAGAGCAGGGCGACACCAGAATGGACGCGCGACGTCCAAATCGATCACCAATCTGTCCGGAAAGGAAGTTTCCAACCTCGAATCCATAAAATTGAAGCCTTCAAGAATACCGAACATGACCAAAACGCATCAGACTCGACTCGACGCTTATCTTCACGACGAGCGGCTGAAAAGCCAATGAAAACCTGCAGCTTCTCAGTTCCAGCATTCCAGCTTGATATGAGATGACTACTTGACTACATGTGACTACGTACAGTATACTCAGTATATCTCAGTATACCTCTCCCCGCAGGATTGACTCGGTCTCAGATGTCTCAGTATCACAAAATACCCTCTGGTAATTTAACATAGCTATTGAAAATGACCATTTATAGTGGATTTTCCCATTAAAAATGGTGATTTTCAATAGCTACGTTAAATTACCAGAGGGTACGCCAAGTGGATCCAAGTGGCTATAGACACCATGCCACCGCGAATGACTGGGTCCAGGTCCCAGTGCCGATGCAGAAGTGAGGTGATTGAACCTAGCATCATATGCATGACAATCTTCCGTGGTTTTCTATTGGCGTCGTTGGAATAGGTTTATCATGGTTTATCTGAAAATATGGTACCCCTAAGAGCACTGGTGAATCACAATTGTTCTTCTTAAAATGGCTATTTGTGGTGTACATTGGTGTACCCCATGTTCAGACACGCCCAAACGTTCAACAGCGCCGCAGCGACATCTGGGGAGTCGAACCCATGATCAGCATCTCGGCCCCCTCCGCCAGAAAAATACCGCCGGTGAGGAACAAGGGCTGAGCATCAGAGCAAACAGCAGAAACTGTTTCACCAGGTTTCACCGCTGTTTCTTAACCAGAATCAACTGAATCCATCAACTGAGGCCCGTACCACAAGCCTGTGCTTGGGGGACGGACTGCACAAAATTCACATGCCATACTTCAGCACTTGGTACGTGCATTTTATCTGCCCCAGGACCTGTTAACTTTCGTCCGCGGACTTTGTTGTACATGGTGGCGCATGATGTCATGATAAGTTGCATCTGGGACACTGGTAAAGGCCAAAACCCAAATCTTCCACTGCATCGGCCACTGCCTTTCGAGTTCTGCAATACAACATGTGACAATATGTGACATGTGTTTTCATGTGTCGAGAAATTGGGTGTTCTGGTGTAGGGGCTATCCCCAAGAGTCACCAGGCCTTTGTTGCAGGTGTAGCCTTTGGCGTCTCAAGCCCCTCTCCACCCATTGTCTGTGGCCTAGCCAATGCAAAAACAAACCTAACTGGTGAGGACATGGAACAGCACGACTTCTGAACAAGGCCGAGACTGGGAGTACTTTGAGCACTCCCCGCTTCATTCAAGCGGCATCATGCCTTTTAGAAAGGCCGTCTTTGAGCACGGAAAATGCGAAAAGGCAAACGCATCAAACGCAACAACTCATGGATGCTCGATGCTTCAGATCAAGCTACAAGGTGCGCTTGATGTTTCAAATGATACAGTATGTTGGCCTGGACACGGACATCGTTCATATCAATCGCTCTATTTTCTGCACGTGCACACAGAGTGGAAAGATCCTTGCGCTATCTCATCAGCCATCCTGCAAGAGTCCAAAGCATGCTTTCAGATGTTTTCACTGGCAAGAATCACGCGCTCTACCTGTGAAACCTGTTCGCCTTTCTGCTTCCGGGACCACAATATGCGCCAAAGATTCCATCTCCCTCCGAGGATCTTCATGTTGCTGGGCTCCTCTTCAGCTGTGGCTCTCAGCTTCCCAGGGTTGGCCTTCTTTCAAATCTTTCAATGGATCGCAGCTGCTGACGGCTGTTGGCAACGTGTAAAAAATGTCCCCTAAGGCCCTAAGGTACTGACTTTCCCTTTTTGTCTTTCCTTCCGGCGCCATTCTTGTACTCCTGGCACCCAGCAGCGGTGCAATCCATGCATCATACTTTCAAGAATGATAAGAATGCTAGTACTATCCCAAAATATGCCATCATAATGCATAAAATCTGTGTCTTGATATCTTTGTGTGCGTGCATATGTGACATGACTTGACCTGCACTGCAGACTCCAGTCGCTCCACGAAGGCATCCATCCTGGCAGGGAAAGATGGGCAACGTGCCTTGTTGGACAATGAACGCTGGCACAGAGCAACCCCCTGAACTGATCAAAACTGGATGTGGGACAAGAATCCATCATGATCCATCTGAAGATATCTGAAGTGCATTTGCCCTGAACATAGCCAGCCGCGCTCTTTGCGAGTGGCACCTGCAAGAGCGATGAAATTGAGCACAACACCCCCGAAGCGCTTCTTTTTGATATGCTTAGCTTCTGGCCAATGGCGCAGGCAGCAGTCAGGTAGCAGCAGGGATAGGACTGGCCGAAATCAAACGTGAAAACTGAAAGTTGGAAAAGCGATCCGAGTGTAGGAAAGGTTATGGATAGAAAAGTCTCTTTCCATGTGCCCGCAGTCTCGCAACACTGGAAGTCTCGCACGGCAGACGTCGGTGTGCGCTCCGTAGCACTCAAAGGGTGTGCCATCTATCACCTGGGAACGGAGCGATCCAAAAACCATCCAAAAACAAGATTCAATGCCCAGACGCGGGTCAGCATGTCATTGGAACGTAACAACGTCATCTCCCAAAATCTGCACATACTCTAGTTTGCTGGGAACGGGCAGGTGGTCATGTCTTGAGCCCTTAAGCAGCCATGTAAACCCTCAAAGCGGCTCCTACCCACCAGTGGCCTATAGGCTGTTCAAAGACTATTGGTATTTCAAAAGATCCAAATGGTGTGATTGAGGTAAAATGCCTTAAAATGCTGTGTATTTACAGCCGGTACTTTTACGTACTTTTACTTCGGAAGTCAACGAACTCAGAATAAATACACACTATGATATAATGATATACTACATATACGGATACATGTATATATACTGTGATTGTTCCGACCTTCTGCTCTCTTCACCTTGTTGTGCTACTTTCTGGCGTCTAGTCTGGTTACCGCCCGTGGACCTTCTGGTATTTGCCCTTCACCTGCACAGGCTCTCAACTCTGAATCAAGCCCAGCACTGAAAAAAAACGGCAAATCCGCCAGGCCTTAATGGTCTGCGCTGGTGCCTCGCCCTGACCGATTGCTATCACACCATGGACTGCCCAAAAAATCTCAGAAGTGACTCGTGCCGCCTCTTGGGGTACCTCTTCAGCTGGTGATCCCGGTCTGAACACAAATGGAAAGATATGGAAAGTTGAGTGGCAGCATGGCAACGAGCTTGCAATCGAGGTCAACACTTCGGGATGCACAAGACTACGCGAGGTCCTGATACCTTGGAAGACAACGAGCCTTCAAAAAACCATCAGTGTGCCGACTTAGACTTTGAGGGAAGGGCTCGACGCGTGAAGAGGGCAGAGCCTGAGGGTGGAGTTCTGATACTCAAGACACCCCAGCAGTAAGGAAAAAGGTCATCTGACATCCAGTCTCAGGACAACTCCTAAAAATGTGAGGTGGTCAATGTCATCTGCAGTATCATCTGGAGACCTGCATCAAGAGCATTCCGCAGCCGAACAGTCCCTGATTGTCCCCGTTGAGCAGTCCCACAGCACAGTTCAGCCACAAAGGTATCTAAAGTATTCTAGAGTTATGCATGTTTCGCATATCTTCGAATGAGTTTTTCCAATTTCGCAGTCTAAATTCCGTTTGGCGTTGCAGGAGTCACGTCATGGACCCTCTTATCGTGAACACGATTCCTGTAGGCAAATCAAAGCCAACGTCCTTCAAGGACAGAAAGGCTGGAATCTGCTACGGTTCAACGTGGGAGATAATTTTCATACACCAACGTCATACATTATCGCCTATGGCTGCACCAATGGCACCATATGGCACATAATTGACAGATTCATCTGCCATTCAATGCCAAAAAGATCCAAAAAAAGAGTAATAACTGTACAGCACGCACTGCACTTCGCAGAGCTTGCCAAACTCCAATGGAGAGATCCTTCGCTGAGCTGGTAAATTTTGATGGCAACCGTACGCAACTGTGATCGAAGTTGGCGCCCTTGTATCTATATTATTATTATATGTCTTCTTTGGGGCATCTAATTGCTCAGCCGGCTATATACATTCAAATAGTATCACATAGCCCGAGCGTGCACGCTAATTTGCAAACAGCCGCCATTCGGCGGACAAATTCCTCTCCATCATTCTGTGCATCAGAGCCGCCTGTAGGACCTTGATTCAACAAAATCGTGGCTTCAAACAGAGGGCCCAAGGGCGCACTTGGAGGCTGCGAACCTGTCGATTCGGGGACTTCTGAAGTTCAACAAGGTATCGAGGCCGGGCCTCACATGGCAGCAGTACAGTGTGGAGGGACCACTTGTCAGCTATTGACTGTGAAAAAGGATGGAAAAGGCCAAGGGGAACATGACTTGATGCTGGGGGCGCAACTTTTTCTTCTGTATCCTGGCACGGATCCAAAATTGTGGGAAACATTGTGGTCAAGCGAAGCTTTGACTTTGACTTCAAGGCAAGTTTGTGCTCAGACTTTGAACCTGCTGTCACTATGACTATGCCCATAGATGACAGCAACCATACAGTCCTCTTCGGCTCTGCCTGACGAAGCTAATGGATTCCAACAAAAGTCAGAACATCTCATCACATCAAATGATTGTCACTACTGTCAGGCATGGATCTACCACCTTGACCTATCATCCAACTTGCCTCACCCATTGGAACTTGGACACGTACAGGCACCGGTGCAAGCAAGAGAATCGGCCTGACAGACTTAATCCGATGTGATAGGCTGTGATAGGGTCCTTCCTGCCATTTCCATCCAGGTCTCCATGCAGCCACTCTGTGTAGCATTTATAGCTCAAGAAAGACACAAGATGATGCACCTTTTCCATTTTTTAAACCTACGCAGCCTTGGCCTGTGCTACAAGCGTCACCTGCTTTGCAGAGTGAAAGCACCCACCTCGAGCCCTTTGCACGTGCTATATTTTTTATACCCTGCCAAACCAGTGAATAAATGTGAATAACACAATATCATTCCCAGGGCTGGATGAGTGGGGCACAATGCCAAGTGAGACCCAACTACTTTCATCACGAGCCACTCACTGTACAGCTTCTGACAACAGGCACAGAGTGCCAACCATTCTCGGCTCTCAAGAGGCACCTGCTTGCTCATCCTGTGAAGGCAAGAAATTCCTCCAGATTGGGAAAGTTGCGGCTTATGCCTGTGCCCTTAAAAGTTCCACAGAATGTCTGCACACTTTTCGGCATCCTGTCTCGAAGTACTCCAAGCCCGGAGGAAGTAATTCCGGAGCACCCAGCAAAGTGCAGCTCCAGATCCTCCAAGCTTGAAGGCAAACCTGCTGCAATGGCTGATAGGCCGGTGTCTGTGAGTTTCACGCAGCCAATGAAGTCCAAGTACAACTTGCGCAGCCCCTGGCAAAAGTGTGACCTCGGCTAGCACCAAAAGCACAAGATAATAATATGCAGATGTGCAAAAGAGTAGCAAACCCTTGCCTTCAAATTGCTGAACTGTTAAAATGCGGAAGCTTAACTGAAGCAATTCAGTGCAGCCAAGAGGCCCAAGAGCTGTCAAACTTTGATCTGTGATCCGGTTGCAGCCTTCAAAGCTCAGTCGCAAGTCTTTCAGCCCCCGACTGGGCAGGCCCGAAGCCAAAATCTTCACAGCAGAATCCAAGCAGGTGTCCTGGGCCATGAAAAGGAAATTGCGCCCACCGTTTGACCGATCTTAGTACATTGAACATGATGCGCTTGTTTAGAATGTGCTGATAATTCACGACATTGATATTCATAGGAACCAAATAGCACTACCGAGTTGTGTATGTTTCTTTGGGCTTTCTTGCTCAATCAGATTACTGTCCCGGCTTAACACAACAGCCAACGGCTTGTTTAAGTTTATTTAATCTAGAGGGGGAATGGGTTGCTTCACCATAACTTTATAGCGTATGCCGTATGCCCGTGTAAAACACAGATTCGTCATGTCATGACCCTATCTCGGCACATGTGCGTGTAGATCCGCATGGTCTCACATGTGTCTCAATGTCCGCAACCATAGGCATCCAGTCCTCGAAGTGGGCTAGGCTGAGCTCCAACACCTCCCGTGCATCATCCATTGCAAGGATCTCCGGCAGTTTCAACTTCTGCTTCCCCAACACTGACCCCTTGGCATTCTTTCCGAAGTCCAACAGAGTTCCACGTTGCATGGCTTGAGGCCAGGCAAGAATGGCAAATGTGGAGTGGAGCGCATCATTGGCGCGTTTCAGATTCTGTTGTAGCAGCTCTTGACCCGCACCAGTGGTGAGGTCTGCATGGCTTCCCATTTCAAAGAGGATGCCATCTTTATCCTTTTGGATGGTCGCTTCTCCCTTCTCCAAACAGACTTGCAAACCCTGCAGCAGTAGGGATAGGGGGAAGCTTTGTTCACGGACTGACTTCGCAACTGCAGATTCCCCTGGCAGTGGGCTTTTACTCAGCATCTGAGCTCCAGCTTGGCTCTTGCCGGGTAGCTGAGCCATGGTAACAATGTCCAGCATCTTGTCTGGGGCTGTGATTGAAGCATAGAGTTCATAGTCACACCAAATCCTGGAGAAGGGTGTTGCATCTTGGTCAAGGATGAGCAGCAACCCGTCTGCCACATTTAGAGCTTTGTAGAAGGATGACTCCGTGATGTCCCGCCCAATCTCTAGCTCAAGCTCATGCTGACGATTGGCATAGCCACAAACCCAGTAGTTTGCTGATGCATCATTCAAACGACGCAAAGAGGAATGCTTCTGGCAACAGTTGACAAAGGAGACAATCGGCTCGCCCCACCAGTGTGAACCTGCAGAAACATCAAAAAATCAGAGTTAGCGAAGGCGACAGAGACATCCTAAGATATTCGGTGATGCATATGTCGCAAAGCAACTGAGTGCCCAACAATACCATGCTGGCAAGCACGGTGCCGAGGACAAGTACTCCTTGTAGCTGAAGGAGTCATGGGAGTCAATCCTTAAGACTTTGCCAAGCTCCATATCTCCAAGCATGATGTTTCCAAGCTCCTCATTGCTGCTGAAACGGCCTTGTTTCAAGGACACGCAAATCGTCACCGAACCATCAGCTTCGTGGTGGGCTCGTAGAATGGTGCCGACACCACTTGGCAAATCTGCTCGTCCTTGGAGGATCTGCTGGCCACACAACGCCCTCCAACTGGAGATTGGAGAGGCAGGAGAGAGAGGCTGCACTTGCAGAAGAATACCTTGCCGTGGGGCTGTCTTTGGCAGAATGTGGTAGTAGCTGAAGTGGTACAAATTCAACTCGTTGCTTGAAATCCTGGCGCCTGTCCGAGGATCATCCCAGCCATGTCGGCTTGCAAGAAGCGCATCAGAAGAGATGCGTTTTAGTTCCTGAAGAGTCACTGCCCGCTCTTCTGACAGCAGCTCAGTCCGGTATTCTTCAGCACGAAGGTCATCATAATAGTACGGGAGGATTTGGGAAGTTCCTCCCACAATCTCAGACACTTCTGGGAAGGATATCTCACTTGCACCAGCTTCCAATCGAACAGGCTCTGTGCCCTTGCTCTTGGAGACAGCTGACAGCTGAGTCAGCTTCATGATCTCCTGCATCATGGTTTTCATGTTGATCATAGCATTGTGCACCCACTCCTGCTCCATCTGAACCCTCACCATGTCAACAGCCTTTGCACCACCCCTGAGGCGCAAGCAACCAAAAAGGAATTCCGAATGCTCGATAGCACCAGTCCCATCTGAGTCCAAGACTGAGAATAAGCCAATTGCATCAGAGATGTCAAGCTCCAATGATGACAAGAAAGCGTGCATCCGTGGGTCTTCCAATGCAATCTGAAACTCTGTCCAGCTGATTGCACCATTTCCATTTGCATCAAACTCACAGAAGACAGAATTCATCTGCTTCACAAACTCTTCTTTCGACTCAATTTCTGATTGGATCATATTTTCTTTTTCTTTCTTGCTGACCTTCTCCTGCAAACTGAAAAGAAAGCTTGCCATCATATTTCCCAAAATCACCACGGAGAAGGCAACATATACCAAGTAAGCTGTCAGGAAGAACCAGCTCCAGCCAATCATCTCATCCCAAAGGTCACCCCATAGGACACCATTGTAGAGAATCTGATACAAGGTGATCATCGACCCTGACAAGGTGCCAAACTTCCTGCAAAGCAGATCCACTTTCTCGGCTCCAACATCTTCACAGCTTTGCCAAACACCCTCCGTGATCACCAGGCTAAAGACATAGATGATGCTGAAAGCAATGAGCAGCAACCAGATCATCATCTTCAAACTCTCGGCAATGGATGCCAACAGGATCCGCACTTGCCTGAACTGCGGCCATCGGGCGAAATACTTGGCTAAGCGCATGATCCTCAAGACCCGAAGCAAGCGGAGAACACGCAGGCCAGAAAAGCTGGAAATGAGCGTGGCTTGGGTGACCTGTGAAGCGATCATCATGGAAACCAGGACGCTGTCCAGGAAGTTCCACCATTTCATTGGCCCTCTGAAGAAGTCGAACCTCTCAACAACGATCCGCACCACTAGGTCGACTGAAAACAAGGCACAAAAGACAAGCTCCACCCCGTTGGTCCAGTCTGGCTCTTTTGAATGCAGCGTTGTGATCTGAAGGTTCACACCCATGATACATGCGTATAGGAAAATCACAAACATGGTGAACATGTCATATGCGAGCCAAATCCTTTGTCGGAGCAGATGCTGCTGTTCCGATGACCAGCTGTTGGCTAAGCTGCCAGACCGCAAGTTGGAATTTCCAAGGCCAACACTGCTCTTGACGGTACCTTCTACCATTTTGCGCACATAGGTGGGAACTGCACCAGCTTTGTACTGGCTGTTTTGAACATTTTGGTTGCGTCTGCGCGGCGTTTGGCTCTGTGATCTCTGTGATGGCGTTCGGACGACGGGGTCCAGGATGCCAACTTGTGAAACCAGGAGCTTTTCAATTGCCTGATCAAAATGCAATTTGATTCGAGCTTCCTGCTCCATCAGCAAGGACTGCATCCGGCTGGTGGTTGGCAAATCATGATCCTCATCAGCCTTGGCTCTTCCGAGCGGTGAAATCGGGTCCGGGCCAGGCATCTTTACCATGCCGATGTCAGAAGACTTTCAAACTTAAAACAGCTGCAGAGGCATGGGCGCGCAATGCAGAGAAGTAAACCTGACCAAAGCCCATTATCTCGATTTGCCTGCTAATACCAATGCAGTGTCATGCAGTGTCTGACCAAAATGATGCCATTCAATGCTCAAAGTCTTGCCAGGTCGTTGCCTCTTGACCAAATGAGGATCGCCAAGGTCAACCTGCAACAGTCGTTGGAACCTGATGTGTCTCTGGTCTTTTGGCCGCTGTATCATGTACAGCTGGTATGTCCCGGTCCTGTGTGACCAAAGGAGGCAGACTTCCGTCTAGCTTCCTGCGCGTCGCTCTGCTTTCAGGCTGCAGTGAAGTCTAACGCTATACAAACCAATGAGAACTGCTGAGGCTGAGAACTAACTACAAGCACCAACAATATGATACTCACATACTTGCCTATGGAATAACTTAACACAGTTATATCATGACATTTGATGAACGAGATCCAGCATCATGCAGTCCTTATCGGCATCTTTCGCTTCCTGTTGGCCCATACTCGAAATGCGGGATGCAGACTTCCTGCATGATCTGGGAAGCTTCTCGCCCAGCCATGTACCCTTTGGTAGTCAAACATCGCTGGCTGTGAAATCCAATATATACATGTGATTAATTGTAATTAACTATCTATAAATGGGAAACCGTCCAATGCCATGTTTGACTATCAGATGGAGGCAATCCGCAGGAAACCTTGGTTTTTCACATGTTTATACCCAAGTATATACGGAACAATTCTGGGAATCATGAAGGCGAAGGATCCTGGCCTTCCTGCCAGTCTGGCTCATTCCATGCTTCATCCTGGCAGGCTGAACACTCCAAATTTGATGCACGCCTGCCTGTGATCACAACACTGATTGGCCGAATATGATGGAATATGTGTCCTCACCCTTGAAGTTCAAATACTGCTACTATTTCTGCTTCTTTCATCATTCAGCCAGTTTTCTTTCATCATTCAGTCAGCTTTCTTTCATCATTCGGAGAGTTCTCTTTCAGTGAGTTTTCTTTCCCTTCTCTCCAACTGGTCTTCGCAACTTGTTGTGGCTGCTGAGCTTCCTCACTCTCATCTGCCCTCAATTGTTCAACTCCCATATTGTCAAAACGCCAGGCAGACTGGGATTGATCGCAGGGACTGCTTGCTCATGAGTCTCATTGGGGATGCAGAAGACCTTTTGGAGACAGAAGACTTGGGTGAGGCATCTTCTCCGCCATCCTCTATCCTCACAACCAGCAAAATAGATAGCTCGACGTTTTCGATCGATATTGGGGTGCACAATCTGGACAGCTGAAATGGATAGCCAACAACATAAAGCAAATTAAATAACAGCAAATGAAAATGCGATGTCGAACTCTGTACATATGCATGCATACACATATCAAGTCCCAAGGATTCTAAAGGAACACGTGCATGCTGCATATGTGTGCGCATTGTGCGCTATCCCAACTTTAACATGCCGTTGCACGTCGGAAGCTGAGGGAAGCTGAGGGAAGCTGAGGGAAGCTGAGGGAAGCTGAGGGAAGCTGAGGCATCAACGAAGATTCGGGTGGTCCAGTTTCCGCAGCCCTGGATCGACGCTGAGCACAGGATTCCACGTTATCTGATGTGAAGCTCGGCACCTCTTGCACCAATCATCCAGAAAGCCCACATCATCAGAGGATAGCATCCCCTTGTTTGTTGTATCCAAGGCCTCAAAAGACGGAGATGATATGCAGATATGCACAAGAAACTCAAACTACGGTTTCAGAACAATTACACAATCAGAGGTCAGGCCTTGAACACTAGCTTGGCAGGCCCAGGGAAACCATAGGCTCGGCATGCCCTCAGCAATGTAGATCAGCAACTTGTGATGTAAGTTCTGGTGACATCTGCTGACTGAGAAACCAGCTGTTTGAACTCGAAAGGCGTCACTTCGTTTGAACCATCATCGTCCAAAACGGTGAAGCAACTTTTAACCTCAACATGGGCAGCTCTCAATTGGCTGGCACGGCGGAGGTTCTGGCAAAGTCTACAGAGTTTCGTGGGTCAAAACGTTCCTTCGGTGGCCAATGAAGCATCTGATTTGAGAAGCTGCCGACAACTCGATATACTGACATGTAATCCTGGTATTTAGTAGTTGTATCTATTTGTCATTCTCAGTTGCACACACTGCCAAATTGCTCGACCGCCCAATCACGAAATTCTACAAGAGCTTCTCCAGCAGTTGGATCGACGTCTTGAAGAGTGAGGGCTCCTTGAGAGCAATGGGTCTAAGCCAATCTGAAGATGGGAATTGGCCAACAGCACTTTACTATAGCAATAGAGGGACGGCTCAAAGTATATTCTGTGCATCCCATTCCTCAAAAAAACTGATGGACCAATTGGTACCCCATGAGTCAAAACCACATTTTTAAAATAAAAATTAGGAAAAAAAAAGATACCATCTGATACCTATGGCATTATGGAACCATCAGTTGATGAAGGGATGACGCTTCATTTATCCTCTGGCAATCTAACAATACAGACTCCACCATGTTTATCCCTTTATGGACGAGGTTTATTCCCATGCAAAAGCCAAGTCTAAGTCCCCATTTCCATGCCTCAATGCTACAGGTAGTACCAGCTGGCCATTATAAAAAAACGAAAGCACCTGGATTTTTACCCTAAAGTCTGGTCAAACCTGCAGGTTTCAGCAACCAGGAAATTGGACTTGACTGACGGCCTACGAGACCCTGATTGGCAATTTCAATGGGAAAAGAGATGATGGGAGTCCGTTTTACTCCTAGGACAACCTCCAGAATAGTCGCTGGGATGACCATCTAATCCACCAGTTGACCTTGCAGCAATCATTAAGCGATCACGAATATGGCACTCTAAGAATAAAGAACACGGCCATATGTACGTACCTCAACCCTCAGTGGATCCCCGTTCGCCAGACTTCACCTGCGTGTTCTCGAAATTTCTGAATGCGTGTCACTGCATGTCTCTTCTCCGAATCTTCCTGGGGGGCTCTTTGGCCTATATATATAAGTGATGTGAGGAAGCCAACAACTGCCCCATGGCCAGATTCCCTTGCCACATCTAAGGGTTGCTCCACTGTGGGTGGTTCTGTCAAAGTCCGCACCAAACTCAATCAGCAAACATACAACAGCAAGGTGGCCCTCTTCTGCCGCAAGCTGCGAAGGTGTTGACCCATTATCAGTTGTCGGCTGATCCTTCTGGGCTCAATCAAAAAGCAGACAATGTCAAGATGGCCTCCTTCAGCTGCATAATGGAGTGGCGTTGACCCATTATCCGTGGTCAGCTGATCCTTGTTGACCCCAACTTCAACCAGAAAGCGGACGGCGTCAAGATGACCGCTTGACCCTGCTAAATGCATTGGGGACATCCCCTCTCTGATGCCTCAAGCAGTAGGCGCATGGCTTCGACATATCCCCTCACTGCTGCATGGTGCAGGGGCTGAATAGATGTCTCATGATGTCTCTGCATTTTCACCTGCAAGCCATTTCACCCTGGCGTTTTGGGCTTCACAGGTCAAAACTGGAAAGAAACAACACACAAGAAAAACAGTGTCATCCTTGTCTTACCACTTTTGGGAGCGTAAAATAGTTGCAAATGCTGACCTCTCGGGTTCGGATTTCGAGGACATTGAAGAAACTGTTCCATGCGGCGTAACTTGTTTTTCCGGCATGCAGAAGTGCGTTTTGTCCTCTTCAGCATCCGGTGGCAAGAACTCCAACATTACTAATTGGACTTTCATGGGAGACGATCCAAAAACCTCATCATCTTGAATTTCGCGAAAATCATCTTCCGCAAAGAGTCTTTGCCAAAATCTGGAGACCCCAAGATGAGCTGCCAAAGTTTGCTTCACTTTTCTGGCAATTTTCCCATCGAAGTCATCTGGATCAAGAGTCGTCAGCATCTCGGCCGACTCAAGGAAGTGCACCTCCATGGCGGTGTTTTCAGGTTGCGAACAGAACGCCTGTTGGCTGCAACAACCATCGGTGCCCTTAAAGGGCACTGGTTTAGCACAATATGTTTCTGATGACATTGCCATTTTACTAGCATCCCCCATTTTCAGACACACCCAAATGTTTAGAGAACTGTTAAAAGGAGCGGCCATCATTCAACAATCGTGGAACGTGGATGGAAATGATACTATGGTCAATATGCATCTCTTATACCCAAGGTTCCACTGGTCCCTGAAAGAGCGGTTCCATCAGAAGTCCGGAGTCAGCGTTATTCATGCCACTGCAGATTTCTAGGATCAAAGATCAGTAACCCACCAAAAAAAAACATCATGTTGGATCTGGATAAAGCGCATGTTTGCAATGGAAAATCCCCTATAAATATATAGAGGTTGTCATGCCTATAAATGCCTATACCTGGTGGATTTTCCATTGTCATGTTTGATTACTGGAGGGTATCCCCACTTCCAACATCAAACTGGAAGCCTGCTGACTGTGATAGTCTTGACCCGTACCTATTTACTATAACCGGGGGAAAGTAAGCAGAATGATGATCAAACAAATTCTAAGATTTCTAAGTCCGAAAATCCTTTTGTGAGTCAACATAGATGCGGAAAACCCACCATTTCTATCCATTTCTAGATTCTAGACCATTGTGCGCCATGGGTTTTCCACATCTATGTTAGTTTGCCCTACGTAAGTTATCCCGTTTGTAAGGTACGCTTCTAGGTGCGGAAGCTCATCATGACTAGTCAGCAGAGGGGGTGTTAACCTGATTTAATTACCCCAAAGATTGGATGGTTTAAGAGGAAGAATAAACACATTTATGGTTCCATTGGTACCTCGTTTTAAGTACGCCTATCTCCCTGATGTGCTAGGAATATCCCCGAACGACAGCCTGTTGTTTTTTGAATGTTTCGCTTTGGGGTCCCAGGCAAAGGAA
Organism: Cladocopium goreaui; assembly: GCA_947184155.2. Classification (NCBI taxonomy): domain Eukaryota; class Dinophyceae; order Suessiales; family Symbiodiniaceae; genus Cladocopium; species Cladocopium goreaui. The sequence continues at coordinate 197,440 of CAMXCT020000499.1, read as the reverse complement.
CCACGTTGCATCCAATATTCAATTCACTTCAATTCGATCAATTTCAAGGAGTGTAAGGAACTATTCGCTCCTGCCCGACGGAAGTCCAAAGTGCACCAAGCACCTGCACTCTTGCGCTAAGCTTTCTGAGAGCGGTGTGCACGGATGAGTTGCGCCTGGAACATCCTCGGTGTACCCAACTTCTCTGCATGCATCCCGAAACTCGTCCCAAGTGCATCTGTTGTCACCTCGGCGCCAGAAACTGAAGTAACAACATATATATATATAATATATGTGTGTGTACTGGTTTGAGATATTTGAGATGGTGTATCGTCTGCGTATATTCTGGTTTGCTAGCTCAGCCTTGCTCTCCGGACACAGTGGTTCTCAGACCATCACCGTCTCTGTCCAAGCTGACCTTCCACGCACGCAAGTAGGTGCCATGCTTTTTCAGCAGCCTGGCACTGAAGTGAATGGAGATCTGTGTGCTGAAGTGGAGCTTGTTCCTGTATTACACCATTTGTCCGAGGTGTGGGCCTGGCTTTCACCTTGGAGTCTGCAGTGCCACAATCGAGTCACACGCCGTGGCCAGACTTTGACAAGACGTGTTGCCATTTTCTACCAAGGCTAGGATAAAGGCTTGGTTGGCCGCAGCTTCATTTGGATCTGCTGTCAGAAATGCACGGGGCTTCCACCTGCAACTGCTCATGCACTTAAGAACTGCTGATTGAAGAGGCACCTAACATCATACAACATCATACAACATCGCAGGGGCAGATCGTTCGAACATGTTTCATGTTTCCGAAACTCCGGGCGAACATCAGAAGGTGACCAAGAAGATCTAAAGCTTCACACTCCAGTGGACTGTCGAGAAACTTCATGTCCTGAGTGTCGCTGAGAAAGTGGGTGCTTGACCCGGTGAAATTTCTCTCCCTGTCACAAAATTTAGGGCCCCAGAAGATCTCCTCCTCAAAAATCTTCCCAGCTTGGCCGAGGTCGAATGCTGAGAACAGAGTTGCAGCTGTGTGTTCAAAGCCCATTCTCCCAGCTGCTGCAATGAACCTGTGGACGGATGTGGACAGTATGCACAATGCACATGCACAGGGCAGCTGCGGCTGGTTCTCAATTTGTCAGGGGCCTAATGTGCAGTCAGGGCGCTCTTCCCTTGGAACATACAAATTGCCATCTACATCCAGCATGCGAAAGGCCTTTTCGACACCTCTGGAGGACAGCTGCCATGGCAAACTAAAAGTGAATGTGGCAGCACCGAAAACAAGCTCCCTCAGCTGCACATGAATCCACAAGTGCCACCCTGTGCAACCGCCCTGCCCTGGGGTTCCCCAGTAGGAACAAGTGGTTTCTCTCAGGGTCAGTCTTGTGAGTCTTGTGAGGTGGCCTTCATTGTCCCCGGTCCCTTTTCGCAAACGCGTCTTGCAAGTGCAATTGGAGGTCTTTGTAAACCTGCTTCACAAGGTTTGGGGTCCTAAGACCTAAGTAGTGGAGCCTGGATTCCCACAAGCACCCAAATGGCAACAGCGGGATGCGCACCGCAAGGTTTCTAGCTGACGCTCAAGGGCCCTATGTCACGGCCAGGTAAAATGGAGAAAAGCATGTAAATGCTGGCAAAATGTCATGGGAATTGCACTCCCCAAAATCTTAAATTGGTAAGAATCGAAGATTCGATCCTTCTCAGTTTCAGCCATCCGTATTCCAAGATGGCACGTAGCAAATGGGAAGGTTTTACCTTCGTCAGATGGTCGGCGACTTGGCTTTCCGTGGCCACCCAACGAAAAACTTCCTTGAGCTGTTCCCCTTCGGGGTCGAACTCAGTTGCTATCTCCTTCAAGCCACTGATGTCGATCGTCAGCCGCTTCTCTTGCGTCGTTGAAGGTGCGCCATCCTTCACCAGCAAGTCATAGAGGCTGCGGCAGTCGGTCACCGCCAGCACGGCCATGAAGCTTGTTGGCAATCTCCCGGACGTAGTGGGCACATAGTCCTGGATCAAAGCTTCTGCAAAAAGCTCTCGGCAAAAGATTCCAGCGTCCACAGCGGAGTCCATCGCCATGGTCTCAGCTGCGAGGGTGCTTCTGCACTGTCTTTTGATCCGGTGGGATCTCCAATCCAAGAGTGTGACGGCGTCGCCCTCATAGGAGTCGATGTTGCCACCAGCAATGAAGACCATAAAGCCAGCTTGCGACTTGAGTTGGTCTGCATTTGCCCAGCTGCTGTCAGAGTAGACCAGGATCTTGGCATCCTCGAGGTCGATCTTTCGAAAAGTCAGGCCCCAATCTTCGCTGCCCTTGGCTTCTTTGAGCAGGCGGTTGAGGTTGACCAAGTTGTTGATGGTCGGTTGGCCGGACATGTAAAGCGATGTCCCAGCTGCAAGGTCAGGACGTGTCTGCCCCACCAGCCAGTGTAGGCAACCACCAACACTGCGAAGTTCGGTCAGCTCGGAAGGCATCAAAGAAGCTCCCGGTGTAGCTGTCCTCCACTTTGGCACTGGAGTCACCGAAGTTGCTTGGATGAACTTCGTCTGGGCCAGCTTGATCACGCCATTCTGTCTCGTGATCTGCTTTCCACCATATTCCAAAATCTTATCTTCTCTATCATCAGCCCAAGCGCCGAAGTCGAAGATGTCGCGAAGCTTCTTGAGGACTTTGTCCGCTTCGCCAGGTTTCCCTGTGCCGATCAAATCGTCGACGTGTGCGCCAACTGCCAGGATCAGCTTGTTGTCCTGGTAGTAGAAAAACAAGGCCTTGTCCAAAGTGGACTGCACAAAGCCAAGCTGAAGTAGAGTATCTCTGAGATGTCGCCAAAATAGGCGTGGAGAATTTGCCAAGCCAAAGATTCCACGAACCACCAGCAAAAGTTGGTCTCGGAAAAGTCCAGGAAGTCCTTCTCGAGGCTGTCGAAGGTAAAGTGGTTCTTTTCGACTGGCCTAAGACTGATCTCCTTGGAGAAAGGCTCCTGTGATGTCCGCGTTGAACATGAACCAGTCGGCCATCGATATGGCAATCTGCAAAATCACCATCAGCGACAATCTTGCCAACGTAGGTGCATCTCTGCGCAGCGACAAGAGGTCTGGATCCATGTCGCCTCTGCAGACGATTCTTGCCTTGTACTTAATGGGCATCCAAGGGAACGCGGCGTTCTTATTCCTGTAGCAAACTCTGGTGTTGAGGATGCGAGAGGAGTCCACGTTCTGGGAGACGTAGTTGGACGCCTCGTTGTTCAGCACCACCACGGCTTCATATTTCAGCCATGTATCCCATTCCTTTGCCAGGGCATCTCTGTAGCCTGGCTTCTGCTCATCTGGGATCATTGACCACGGGACCTCTTTCTCCAAGGCCTTCTGGTCTTTCCTGGTCATGAAGACGCTTGAGCTCGGTATGGCGAGCTTCTCGTAGTGGTACTGCGGCACGTAGGTGTTGTTCACCATCGCCTCACGTTGACTTCCGTCAGGTTGTTCATCTGTCTTTGGTCGTTTTGGAAAAGGTTCCGACTCCAATGAGCGGGGAGGTGTCACTCGTTCTGGATGTTTTCGTTGTAGTAGTCCAGCAACTGGAGTGCCTGGTGCTCTGCTTGCTCTCGCTGCTAGTGGTGAATCTGGGTGAGGTTGAGTTCCATCGCTTGGTGTCGAAGGCACCTTCAGATTGATAGCCACATCCATCTCGTCTGGTCCTTCTTGAACGGCTGGAACTTCTGGAACTTCTGGATCTTCTCGAGGCGTATCGATCGGTGTAGTTGGTGTGTACTCCTCGTCCATGAGCGGGGGAACCACCATCTCCAAATCTGCTCTTGCTGAAGCATCATCATCGTCATCTGGCGGACCATCGCCAGTCTCGTCCTCGTAGAAGTCGTGGTCGTCCTCCAGGTAGTTCTGAAGGTCCTCCTCCTCAATGCGCCAACGCTCCGTACCGTATGTAGGTCTGAGCTGCTCCTTGGACACGAGGATGAGTCTTCCGTTTGAAGACACCCAGTAGTTGCTCTGGTTGCCCTCTTCGGTGCCACGATGAGGTCCTATAATGGTGCCTCGGTACCATCCAGGTTGTAGAAGTTTGCCTTTCTTCCTCTTCACGTTTCTCCAGAAAGCCACTAGCTCTCCAGGTTCATAGGTAAGCCGTGAAGGTCGGCCCTTCCTGTTGACAGCTGTGCGGAGTGCATGGTCGATCTTGTACTGGGAAATGAGCATATCTGCTTGTGCTCTGATGTGCTGCCGTAGCCGAAGTTCTTCATCTGGTTCTTGTCCTTGTAGAGCTTCGATTTGCCCCTCGCGGTCCAGTAAGTCGAAAGGCATCTGCGGACTCTTTCCAAAAAGCCACTGATTTGCACTGGCCCCTGAAGTCCGCACCTTGTCGTTCATGGCTGCTGAGACAATGATGCCAAGTGTCTGCATCTCATCTTGTCCAGCAAGCTGTCGTTCATCGATGATGCGCTCGGCAGCAAATCGAAAAGCTTTGTTGAAGCTCTCTACTTCTCCGTTCTGCCAATGGGCTTCGGCTGCACTGTAGTCCAGTTCTGAGACTCGTCCGATCATCTCGGCAAAGGTTCCTTCAAAACCGCCATCTTGGTCGAGAAGGATCCGTCTTGGATATCCGGCCCACTGTGCCCAGGAGCTGTGGAAAATCTTCAAGACGTCGTCAGGGGATCTCGATGGTGACCAGGCAAACAAATTGTAGCCACCAGCTGGGTCCAAGATGTGCAAGTACGTGTGCTTGATGCCGTTGATGTCGTGCAAGAAGACGAAGTCCATGCAGACCTTGTCGTTGAAGCACCCCGTCGCCTTCAAACTCGTAGGTCTCGGCGGCAAAGGTCTTCTCGTCCTTTCACATGTTGCGCACTTCAGCCTCTTGGCTAAGTTGATGCATTCAGGGTCCATGCGACCGTGTTGCACCAATGCTCGGACAAAATCCTCAGTCCGAGGGTGGCCCAAATTGCGGTGAAGTCACCGTCAATGGCATCGCGTTTGCGACCAGCCACAAAAACTGCTCCAGGATATTGGTCGACGGTTGTCGTCAATCCTGGAGGCCAACCATCTTCTGGGTACCCATCGATGGCGATCACCAGATGGCCAGAGGTGTCAAGCGAGATCGGCACCTGGACATCCAGCAGTGGCAGCTGGATCATGTTCTTGCCAATGTCGATGACGGCTTTCATCATCAGCAGCCAATCTTGTCCTGCGAGGAAAGGAATGCCATTGGGGCCTTTCCCACCAGTCAGCTTGTCCTCCTTGATGAGTGAGGTTCGGATGATGGCAGGTTTGCCACCGATGCCAACTGGGATGGAAAGCCTGGTAGTTGAGGTCTGTGGCTTCCCAGGTCCAAAGCAGTACTGCTCCTTCTCGGGCTGCTGCAAGGGCATGAGGTTGTAGTCCTTCAGCTTGTTCACCAAGTTGTCGATGTAGCCACTGCCAACGACTGTGTTCTCACAGGCGGTGTCGATCGTGAGGTAAGCACGACCATCTTCAACAGTGGGCTTGCGTCTCGAAAGGCTGAAAGACAGCCTGGGCATCTTCTCGTCGGCGATGAGCTCGTCGTCGGTCAAGTCGAAGTCGACCTTCCGCATGGTGTAGGCCTGTCGCACCCGCATCTTGTCGATGTCCGGCTTGTCCTTGGAGTCGTTGAGAAGGGCCCAAACTGAGCCAAGCTCTTCAAAAGTGCGCCCAGTGTTGGATTCAACTTGGGCAGCTCGTACAGCAGACGCACCTGCTGATGACATAGGCTGAGATCTCGAAGCGTTGAGGATGGACTTGACATAGTCGTAGTTGGACCCCGGTCCGGCATCCTGCTCCGCAAGGAACTCCTCGGAACGCGTGATGTTGGAAGTCGTTGAAGACGATCTGTATGAAGTAGACCGCTGCGGCTTCTCAATCTTCCGGGCCTTGTTCTTCAGCTCAACGATGTTCTTGGCGACGTCGTAGGCTTCATAGTCCAACTCCTTCTTGGGCTCCAGGAATCGACGACGATTCGTCCTCTGCAAGGCATGGGCAGATCTCTCGTCGGCCTGCTGTTTGTAGTCATCAGTCCATCCAGACCATTGGTGTTGTGCTGCATGAGGGTCGTACTCGTAGCATCCAGTGAACCACTCGTCGACGTCATAGTCGTCGTCGTAGTGCTCCTCCGGCTCTTCCTTGATTGCCACATTGGACTTACGACACTCAGGATCACCACGCCAATGTCCAGTTTCATTGCAATCTGCACAAGTTGTCACCTTCTTGAGCTCTTCCAAACTCATTCCACGGGCTTTACCCCCACTTTTCCCACGGCCTTTGCCTTTCGGGGTTGCACCTTTTGATCTGTCTTTTCCACCTTTGCTCTTGCCCTTGCCCTTGACATAGTATCCGCGGGCTTGGACAGCTTTCGCAAGCTTCTGCCTGTTCTCTCGGTGACTGGCAAAGCATCCATGAAGTTCACGTGCAAGACCTTCTGGGATTGCCTGCTCCTCCTCATAGCTGAAGGCCTCGGCGACCGTCTCGACAGGGTCGTGGTATTCAAGCCACTCTCCAAACTGTTGATCAGATGCATCCGGCATAGGCCAATCGCCATACCAGGCATCTGACTGCTGTTGAACTTCGTGTGCTCCACGTCCTCGACCAGGTCGTCCACGATTGTCGGCCTGCTTGACCACCACCGTGGGGTAGAGCAGCTCCACAGCTTGCTTGATCTTGCTCCAGTCATACTCTCCATTGGTCCTCAGCAGAAGGTTTGCCTGCCTCTCCGATGAAGAGTTGGAGTGGACGAAGAAGAAGTAGATCATCACAGGGTCTGGAATCGACAGACCTGCATCTTTGCACGCTCGGGCAGCTTGGTCCATCTTGTCAATGATGTCCCGCATAGTGCAAGGCTTGTTGTCCTTGTCGCCGCTGCTCACCTGCATGCTGAAGAAAGACTTCATAGCGTTTCCAACCTTTGACATCCTTGTCTCATCGTACTTCTCTTTGAGCACTTTGAGAAGTACTCTCCAACCATCCTTCTCACCAAAGACCCTCGCTGGCACATCTTCCAAGAAGTCAGCGGCCTCACCCTCCAAGGCTGCATGAAGCCTCAAGCCAATCTCACCATCGTCGATGATCTTCTCCGCGATGGCCACATAGCTATCCACGCGGTTGGCATACTTCTTGAAGCACTTCGGGTCTTTGCGCCTGTCACCGTCAAAAGTCGGTGCAGCTGGAAGGTTTCCACGTGGTCGCCTCTGAGAACTAGACGACTTCTCTGACTTCATCTCGGATTTTGCTCTGTCACCTCGTTGAACTGAGCCACCTGAGTTGGAACCAGCTGATGGTGCCGAAGGTGAAGTCCTAGGGCCATTTCTGCCCTGTCTCTGAGGCGTCACCGGCAAAGGTGATGTCGGCGTTGGAGTCACTGAAGGTCCATGAGCTTGAAGTTCTCCTTGAGGAGGATCTTCTTCTCCTTGGTCACCGTCGAGGTACTCCTCTTCAACCTCTTCGCCAAGGAAGTCTTCGAGGTCCTCGAGGTCGGAGTGCTCGTCGCTCTCGGACATGGTCGGTGGAGCGAGCACGTCGATCGCAATGGCACGCTACCAATGCAATTGGAGGTCTTTGTAAACCTGCTTCACAAGGTTTGGGGTCCTAAGACCTAAGTAGTGGAGCCTGGATTCCCACAAGCACCCAAATGGCAACAGCGGGATGCGCACCGCAAGGTTTCTAGCTGACGCTCAAGGGCCCTATGTCACGGCCAGGTAAAATGGAGAAAAGCATGTAAATGCTGGCAAAATGTCATGGGAATTGCAGCAAGTACAAGCTCTTCATCCCAAGAAAGTTTCACCCGGAGGCTTGCAATTAGGGTTGACAGTAAAGGTGTCAAACATTATCTAATACAGTTCCGGACCCTGGGTTGCGTGTTTCACTGGACGAGCCCACCCAGCTCCATCAACTGATGCTCCTCAGGCACTTGAGTCCCAGGGGGTGGTGAAAGAAAGCTAGTAATGCCACAGAAGATGCAAAAGGAAAATGGAGGAAGGGTGACGGTGACGATGTGGAAGTCGAGTTGTATTATGTAGCGTTGCTTGGGTGGAGTGACTTGGGTGGAATGAGTTGGGCGGCGTGGGCTTGGTGAAATGAGTTGGTTCCAATGGGTCGGACACGGACTCATGCAGAGAGAGTTAGGCATCAAAGTTGCATATCGAGGTCTAGGGGGGTGGGGAGGGAGCTTGGGTGGGGGGGAGTCTAGCATAGCCCAACGAGCAACAGCAAGCTGGATAAGCTCCGCACTCTTGTAGTTCTGGAACAGGAATTTAGAAAATCTCGCCAGTGCCTTGTCTGTAAGCAAAAGGGTCAATAGATGGCAAGAAGTGGTGCAACATTCAGAAGTTGGTGCATGCATTCGGTGGTATGGACAAATGGCATGCATTCAGTGACAGGGTCTGTCCTGCGCACTGTCATAGTCAAACTCCTCCAGCGTCACAGAACCGTTGTTGTCCTTGTCCAGGAGATACCACATGGCCCTCACATCCTTGAGGAATATGCTCATTTGATGCGCAGTGTGCAGCATGAGACATGTTGATTGGGACAATCACTGCTGAAGCCAACAGAGGCTCAGAACATCTCAAAACATTCCCATTCCCTATTAAATTGAGAAGCTAGAATTGCTATAAATGGTTGTAAACGATGCAGCCTCACTTGATAGGAATCTAGATGAGATAAACCAAGATGAGCCAAGACTCCTTCCGCCAGCCAACCTCTGCACACGCCTTAATGAATTGTGGTTTTTGCATGGACAAAGTCTCTCCTTGGATTTCAGGAGCCACTCATACACTGCCAACTGGCCCTTGCACACACTGCTGTCTGGAACATTGAACTGCATCTTTGAAGCACTGTTTTTTTCAGCAAGTGGCTGTTGGCAAACATTCGCCGCCAAGCTCGGACCAGTGATCCCCCAAACCTTTTCTTCAAGTTTTGCTTCAGTGCCTCGAGTGACTTCTGTGGATCGATGATCGATCGCCTCTCCTTCAGTCGCTGCTCCTGGCCGAAGAAATGCAAGCTGCCACACGGAGGCACCCCGGTGCTTTCAGGGTCAATGGAGCGGTCCTGAAAAGCCATTTGTCTTGCTTTCTCCTGAGCACAGCTGACAAGTTGGCCATGGTGAATGTTGAAATTGAAACACCACTTGGTGCCTTTCGCAAGGATCGCCGGATCTCCACTCCCAGCCATTTCCTCAAAGCGAGTTCTAGATGTTCTAGTGCAATCTATCAAAGATGTATCAAGCCAAGCATGGGTCAAATTGCTGCTATCAAGTCTTTCGGAATTTTGGAATGACTGGCGCCAGATATTACTAAAAGATCTACAAGCTAACCAAATGCCTCTTGAGAGCACAAAAAACTGCAAACATCTCCCTGCTGGACTTTCATTAATCATTAATCATTAATCATTAATCATTAATCATTAATCACAGCACTGCATGCTGAATGGACGAGGTGCATATCTTCAGCAGTGATAAACTCTTGGTTCGAGCCTCAGGTGCAGCAAGTTCACTGCATTGAAACTCTGCAAATGGCCATCATATGGTGATGGGGCAGCTGCTTATCGCATCGAAAAGCTGTTCTTCTCGACCATGGTGCCAGCCGTGCGTTTGATACGCGCCCTGAAACTGCCTAAGAAATGCTGCAAGCGTGATTCAACATGACGTTGAAGGGTCATCGTATTGAGCAGTGGGTATCAAGCTAATGTTTAATGGAGGCGACAAAAGCCAGCATCTGAGCAAAACACTCAAAGGTGATCTTCACCTCATCATAAGGGTCCCAGGCATCGCACTCTCCCACATTTCGCATAAACTCCTGCCATTGGGCTGAGCTTCTGAAAATCAGATCAGGCCTCTCCAATGGAAACCAGCCCAAAGCTACTCATGGCTATTCAAGATCCAAGTCCCACCATCCCAGCCATCCCAGCATAGTCCTCCACACCTCTTTTATACTTTGCCACAGTGTATTCCTGAAAATGATGAAGGATCAGGCCCGCATCCTCATCCAATTCCTGCCACAATCCACGGTCATTCCAACAGTTGGGCAGACAGAAACGAAACGCGTTGCGCTCCTGGAGGGAAAGCTCACCTCCACCATCTGCGTCAAGCTGCTCAAACAAGGCAAGCGGATCCTCCAGAAATGGGCATTTCAAATGGAGGACACATGGAAAGCAAAGGATATATTGGATGGGTGATAAATCAGCGCAAGGGGAAAAGGGGGCCAGCCGGCGAGGGGCGACGCTGCGCCGCTGCGACGCTCCCGGCGAACCCCCGACGCTGCGATGCCTCCGACGCGCGACGCTGCGACACCCCAGGTGAACCAATTGTGCTGCGACTCCTCCGACGCTGCGACACTCCAAGCAAACTCCCGATGCTGCGACGCCTCCGACGCCCCGACGCTGCGACGCCTCCGACGCTGCGACGCTCCCGGCGAACCCCCGACGCTGCGACTCCTCCGAGCCAGCGAACCCCCGACGCTGCGATGCCTCCGATGCTGCGACGCTACGACGCCCCCGGCGAACCATGGCGCCGACGCTGCGACGCCTCCGACGCTGCGACGCTGCGACGCCCGTGGTGAACCCCCGGTGCTGCGACGCGGTACCGCGGGGCAGGAGAAGGCCCTTTAAGCGTCTTTGTTTTTTTGCGTGGGCGCGCAGCTGAAGCGTACGAAGGAAAATAATACGAACGTTTTTTGACACAAGGTTCTTTTGAAAGACTTTGCAACTGGTTCGTCTATTTTAAAACTTGTTACACTTCTCGATTTGTGCGCGTCATCCTTGCGCAGGGGCCATGCTAATCTTCTCTGTGTCGTTCCAATTTTTAGGTTTATTTTTGGAAAATATCAAAATTCAGCGGGGGTTCCATAAATAGGGTACCCAAGACGGATGGTTTATGAGGGAAATTAATCCCATCTATAAATGGATGATGACCCGGGCACCCCTATGACTTATAGGAAATCCCCATATCTATGCAGAGTGGAGGCGCGAGACTGCAGCCACAACTTTTCCCGCGCAGAGCTTGGCTTCGAAAGATAATACTTTTTGCCTAGCACGGAGCGGCCCCAGTCTGGGATGAATGTGAAAACAGCTTCGAACTCTGCCAAGATTTTTTGTCCACAAAGTGCTGGACAAGATTTCTTTTCTGATGTTTGGCCTATGTAAATCTGGCTTTATCCTAATTTAAACAAATTGAATCCTTGTTTATCTTGTTTCCAACCGTTTGAATTTAGGTTTTAAAAAACATACCCCCTCAAACAATAGTGGGTCATTTTTCCTGGGGTTTGACATACATATATGTTCGACTGAACTCACTCATCCCCATGAAGAACGTGACAAAGGCATTTTCCTGTTGCGAGACATTTGTACACGAAAGGAAAATAATTGTGAACATGTTTGAACCATTTCTTTTCCTGGGGTCGAAGGGGCGCATCGACGTAAAATATGCAAATACGTGATTTCAAAATTATTAGTGGTTTCCCAGGAAAAAACCTACATGTAGAGCAGAGATGAAGATAATGCGATGTATACACTTGTTGGAAAACCAAACATAGGGTAATCAACGCGCAGGCCTGGAAGACGTCTCTGCGGCGGCTGCCAGGTCATGCCCCGCCAGACGGTCTCCCATTGTTCAGGATGTTGCATGAATTGGACGGCCGAGCGCCGGCTCTACGAAGCGTACCGGGACTCCAGCCTCCTCGAGGTGGAGGGCTCGAAGAATGTGGCTAGTGGCTTCACTGGTGTTCAAATTGATTTCCAGCGTAGCACCTTTGAAAGTTGGAAGTCTTGGGATCTGTACTCCTCTGCAAAGATTCTGCCAATACCAGCAGCTCATGCTTCGCTCGAGTGAGACCGACCAAACGTCGCCCTTCATGAGTGCCGTGACCAGCGGGAACGACCTCTTCAGGCCACCGTCTCTGCAAACTGAGAAAAATGACTCTGTCAAAGGAATCGCCTTGAACAGATTCTGAGGTCCCGACAACACGTCGACATTGTTGACTGTCAGGCAACGTTTGTCACCATGCTTCCAGAATGTCAACCATTCGTCGATACAGCAGAATGATTGCGACCGTTGTTGTCCGGCCGCTTTCCTGCAGCCAGGCCAGCGCAATCTTTCCCAGCATACCAAACAGTGTGGCTCCAAAGACACAACTGACACCCTGACGTCTTTGTGTTTCCGGCGCGCGGCTTCCGCGGCTTCTCCGGCGCGCCGCGGCTTCGCGGCTTCGCGGCTTCCGTGGCTTCGCGGCTCCCCCGGTGCGCCGCCGCTGTGCGGCTCCCACGGCTTCGCGGCTTCTCCGGGATTTCGCGGCTTCGCGGCTTCTATGCGTTGGCGCGGGCCCCGTTTACCACTGCACTGTGATAAATTTATTTAATAAATGATGATAAATAGTTATACAATATTATATAATTATATAGCATAATGATTACAATGAAATATATATATATTGTTATGGTAGACGACACATTCCCATAGCAGCCATAGCATCACTTGACATGATGTCCTTGGGACATCGAATATCTCGCATGTAGCGCCTGAAGTTTTGAAATTGCAGCACTTTTGAGTTCCCTTGTTATAAGTTTAAGACTCCATGGGACCTCTGGCTTCAGCTGCGGAATGGATCAGTGGCAAAAATCTGCCGTAGTGGCTGGCTTTTGGATGTGTTCAGTCAAGCGGCATGAACCTCTGCTCTGTGACCTTGGCTGTGGGTCAGCACTGGCCCAAGGATTAATCAACAAGGAGAACCCATTGAACCCATGAAGTCGTCGCATTCAGGTGGCACTTCGCTCCCACTCTGGATCCAAACGCTGCATCCATGCCTTGGTTTCATTGCTGGGGACTTTCTTGCGTCATGGAGGTGCGACCATGTGAGAAAGTGATGGAAAGTGCAGTACCAGTTTGAATCGATTGGATTCAATTTTATTCCAATTGCGGGCTGAAAGTCAGAAAAAGGAGGGAGGTGTCACGAAATGTCACGATACCACCCGTCCTTCCCATATCTTTCTATATCCGTGTCCAGTCCCAGCTACCCGCAGCACGGAGCCCTCTTTCCTGGTCACCAACTTCTTGAAGAAAGCTCGAGCGGCACTCGCCGTGCCCTCCTGGCACGAGGCTTCAATCAGAGTTGGATGAGTTGGTATACCGTGATGCCATCTGGTATCCAGACTTCAAGAATCATCAAGAGCTAGAAGAAGGAAAAGAAGAGAAACAAGAGTGAAAGGCATTGAAAGGATAGATGATAGATATATATATATAGATATCTAGAGCTCCGGGTGCTGCTACATGATTTTTTCTACTTCCTACCGAGGAACGGACACTGTCAACGCAAGCAGCAAGTCCTTAAGCTCCCCATGTGGTTCATCGTCCATGTCTTGAGTGCGGCTTGAATCCTGCTCACAAAACAGGCTCACACAATCTCTCAACTCAATCAGAATGCTCTGGAGTGCCTAATTTAGTTAGTTCTCCCTAATGTTTGAACCATATCATTTTGGCAACTGTTGCTTTCTCCGGCCGGCCTGCGCAACACATCGCTTTGCGATGGCCACCAAGGATTGGCTGGAAAGCTTCGAGCGAAATCGGGGACAGCCAAACAGCCAGACATCAAATCAAAAGGCGAGCAAATAAAGCAGAAAATGCAAATGAAAACAATGCAGTATAAAACTCCAGACCCCAGCGAAATTCGCAAATGAAGTGAAATGCATTGAATGCACCAATGCCCCAGATGTTGTGTTGTGGGATTCGATATGCTTCCAAAGGCTACACATGAAAGTCAGTAGCGCAAGGTCGTTTCTTGTGGCGGCGGAGTCTCCAGCGAAGCCCGCAGCTTCAGCCAAAACTTCACCTCGGCAACGAATGCCTTTGGTCAAAATGGTGGCTTTTGCCGAATGACATGAACAGGCAATTGGGAGTAGAGCGGAACTTCTCCAAGTCAATGTGCAAGTTCAACCTGCAAAGACATGCAGCAAACCATCGGTCAATTGGCAAAAGTGTCTGGCCCCCTTTCTTTTTAATGGAAAAGCTAAGCAAGTGGCTGTCTCCACCCCCACTGAAACAGATCCTCGCCGCACACCAGATTCAGTGGTCAGAAGAGTAATGAAAGTTCGCAAATTCAAAACAGCAAAAGCACCAGCGGAAGATCCACTGAGGGGCATGCTTTCTCGTCCGATTGGAAGGCTAAGACCTGGGCCAGAATAGAAGCAGCCATCATAGAGCGCAGCGAATGCTCAAGCCAAAGACCAAACACAAAATGATAAAAATTAATGATGGAAAAAAAAAACGTCTGATATCAAGCTGTTACCCGCCTTCGAAGCCTCGTTCAGAAAGCCTTGGAGATTAGTTCCATCACATGCGCCAGGGAGCCGCTAGAAGCCAGTGACTCTGTGTGAAATAATCGAGCCCAAGGCAGAAATGTGCAACACCGGCCAATCGTGCCACTCCACCAAAGATCCCATAGGGATTTTCATTCATGCCTTCCACCTTGGCATGTAGTTCAGCAAGTTTAGGATCTGGAACAAATGGACAGGAGGCTGCAGCTCCATGTACAGGTACAGTATATGTTTTTTACATAATAGACAATTACCTCCTTTCCCTGCGCGATGCAAGCATGCTTTTACTATGTTCTTCTTGCTTTCTTAAGTCTGTTGGGCTTTCTCATCAAACCTTCCAGGAATAATTGCGCTCGCTTCGTCTTTTGTTGCGACCGTGGTCGCTGCTGATGCTGCTCATGCTGTCTTTCCACTATCTATCCATCCGTCCACCCATCCATCTATCTATTTATCTAATCTATCTCTGCCCCCTCTTGAGCTGCATTGCTGTCAACTCTATATATATATATATTCTACACAATTCTATATGTGATTGATCTCGTAGTTTCCGTTCTATAATTAGCCGCTTCTCCTGTCACCTCACTTGCCGCCGGCATCCTCGCCTCTTCACTGTGCTAACGTTTGTAGGGAACTGCATGGTGGATCATGGTGGTGCAACTGTAAAGGTTAGCGCTTTTATGAGCACATGTCCTGCCGACAGTGAAGCATTCCAGTGGCAGCTGCAACTGCATAATCCCAAGGCCCCGACACAAGCCTGCCGTGATCATGGAGCTGTTTGCAGAATTTCATGCACGAATCAAAGTTGGAACCAACGAAACAAACCCGGAAAACCCCTTTGGTCCTTGCCTGGAAACCCGCCTCTCTTGCAGGCACTGCTTCCAGCAAAGCCTCGGCTGATCAGTTTTGCAGGAACCACTTTTGATGAGTTGGTATCACTGGTGCGATATAAGAGATCCAGGCAGAACCAGCTCCCATGAAAACGGCCCAGCTCAATCCATCGCCATGGGCACCAAATAGCAACCTCTGGACATGAAGAGATCCCAGTTTTGAACATCATGAAAGATCGAAACATCTGCTCCCACCTCATCCTGACAGCCAACCGCAGCTGGTTGGACCAGGTCAGCTCTGCTAAATCGGCCACTTCTACGCCACTCACCAAGGCCTGAGGTAAAAATCCGAGACATCACTAGTTGCATCTAATTGTGTGGGTCTTTGCTGAAGCAACCTTGGGGCTGGACAGGGTGTTCGGCCACCCATTCTTCAGCAGTTGCATGAACATCGGCAAAGTTGTCTATCCTTAGACTCCAGATGACTCCAGCAAGAGAGCAGTGATGAAAGGCTGGTACAAATCTCAGTGAGGTTCCGGCCAGCGGCCCCATGCACTGCTATTTCGCCTCTCCACCAGGAGAAGTCGAGGAATCCCAGCAACTTCTTCCTGCGGCTGTGGTAAGTCATGTCGTGCAACCCTGGAAGAGGCGAACACATCTGCACCACTTTCAAGAAGCACCTGCACAGGCAGAGCCTGAACCATCCGACGAGCAGCATTGACAAATCCAGTCCTCGAAGGCAAATGTTTCTCAGACCAAGTGGCAACTTCGAAACACTACAAAAAATTGCCAAAGCCGCCCTAGTCCAAAGTCCCTTCAGCTCTTGTCTTGCCAGGTTGTCCTGTCCCTCATGCATCTTGTTGCACTGAGGCCATATCATGTGCGTCTCGTTGGCCCATCCACCACCAGAATATAGCATCAGTTCATGCCCCCAAATTGCGCGTTCGTAGCAGGCGCCTCTTCCACAAACAAACACGCACCAACTAATTGAACAAGTGATCCGAAGTGAGCTAGTTGTACAAAAAACAAATGAGCCAAGCAAACGGTTTCAGCAATGCAACTTCAACAGCATATTTTAGCACACATTCCCACAAAGAACATCAGAAGGGCGGCTGTGTGTGTTGGATGACAACTCACACCCTTTACTTCTGACAAACTGGGGGTATTCCCTGAAGCTTGCGACAAAAATCCGAGTACCACTGCACCACCCCACCACGCTGGACAACGTGCGAGCTTCCGAACTCGTTTTGACAGAACGAACGCTTTAGGTCACCAGAGTCTCACTAAAGAACAAACACAGAGCTGGTAGACATCGAGAAATCGGAAGGAATGCTTCTGCAAGAAATTTGTTGCGTGGCTTTAGCACATCACACTTCAAAGACTGCCCCACGCAAAATGTCTGAAATATGTCTGAATAGGGCACAAGCAAGGGGAACAAGCATTCGCGTAGAATGCGCCGCATGAATGGACTTCTTGCGTGGAAATCCATGCCTTGCACTTCTGCAAGCATCTTGTAGGGTCTGTTGCTGATCAGCCTGAGTAAAATTAGCCGAGCAGGCCATGTTGGGGGGCCAGCCATGCAGGATGCGGCCAAGGAACTGAAGCAGGAAATCCAAACCACCCATGGACTTGTTCGAGGCCTTCAGGTTGCAAAATATGATTTGCAGTATTCGAATCTTATATGACACTGAGCCTGTTAAATCTGTTATAATCATTTATAATCTGTTAATAAACTGCCAACTGCAAAACTTTGCTGCTTCGAGGCTGCCACTTCAGCACCGAATACTTTCCCCCAAATGTGGCGATCTTTGTCGAGGTCTTGGTCCACGATCAGAAGGTCAAAGTCACCTGCGTTGCGAATTCCGCTGGCTTTGCCCAATGCTTCTGAATGAAGTAGATTGGCCACGATACGCCAAGATCACCAAATCTCCGCACAGCTAAGACTCTGCAGCCTCCAGGATTGAAGCCGTAGCTCTCATCCATCCGCGCTTGGGCGAAGGCAGGAACCAATGAGTGCAGCATATGCCATGGGCTCCTCAGATTGGCTGCAGAGGTCTCTGACATTCTGCCATGGAATGCTTTTGCCGCGCCTCAATCTCAGAGTTACGGGCAGGATGAAGGCTTCCTCTGCAGCTGCAGCTCCTTGACGAGTCAAAGGTGCACACCAGTATCAATCACGAATCACAGCGTCCCAGTCCAATCATTCAGTGCTATCCTCCAAAATCGCGGAAGGTCTGGTGATAGGAAGTGGAGCACCACTGCAACGGGTAAAGCGTCGTTCCCATCTCTGAGCATGCCTCGCAAGGTTGTGTTTCTGCCCCAAGAACCAACAGTCCACTAGCAAGTCAATGTTTGGGGGGTCCGGCAGCCTTGATCATCGTGGGGACTTCAAGGCCAGCAAGACAGGCCTTGTTTGGATGGAATGCCTGCAGAACACAAAAGGTCGGGAAATGTCGAGATTAACCTCACCGACAAAGTTTGTGTCCAATTTATTTCCGTGAGATTTCGAGATATTTGGAGGTGTCTTAAAATGGGGCTACCCCCCACGCATCCAAATGTTTAAAGGATGTTTAAAGCATGTTCCATCATAAACTATCGCTTTTGGGGTAGCCCCATGACTTAAGAAACCTCGCTGCCAGCCTGAATTTCGCCATTGTTGATGCACACTGGTGAAATCTCTAAGGCGCAGCTGTCACTGAAGGACTTCACCGATGTGCAACGCTCAGCTGGAGGACACACCTCAAATTGCCCGAAGTGTAAACAAACAAACAAACATTACCAACCATGACAAGAATAAAAATAACAATAAGAAGAAGAACTCAACAATAATAATAACAATAATAACATAAAATAACAATAATAGTAATAATAGTAGCAACCAATGGATTACAATAACGGTTGGTGTGATTTGCGGTTCTGTTTTGGTGCTGTCCATCTTTACACTCTGATACTTGCGAGAGTCGATCAATGCCATGTTGGCTTGGGTCGTGCAGGTCCCCCCTTAGACGTAGATCTGACTGACGTTTGACCGTTGATGGAAAGAGCGGTGCTTTGGGTTTGCTGGGACTTGTGAGCTGCCACCTGTAGATATTACAGGTGGTAGCGGAGCTCCAGAGTAGATCCATGGCGTCATCATCCAAAGATGAAGAGCGAACGAAGTTGGAGAGGTTTGACGGGACGGAGCCCTCGACCTACAAGAAATGGAGGAGAAAGGCAGAACTGATGCTGCTCTCACTGCCAACGACCTACGAGAAGAATCGGTGGGGTCCAAAGTTGTGTGAGTACATCAGCGGTGAGGCAGAGGAACTGATAGAACACTTGACCATCAGCCAGTTGTGCAAGGAGGACGGGTATGCCAAGGTTTTAGAGGCCTTAGATGAGAAGTACCAGAAGACCAAGCAGATGGAGACCCAGACGTACCTGAAGGAGTACTTTTACAAGAGCGTGATCAAGCAGGGTGAGACATACAGACAGTTCGTGGTGAGGCTGGAAACGGTGTATCGACACTTGGCAGCTAGCAACATCACGCTGCCCGACGAGGTGAAGGGTTGGCTGTTGTTGAAGAAGCTAGCACTCGACAGTACACAAGAAGCTCTCATACTGACGGCTGCTCAGGGTAGTCTCAAGTACGCTGACATCACGGAGGCCTTGTTCAAGGTGATGCCTGAAGGAAAGTGCACCACGAACCCAAAGGCGAAAGAAGTCTTTATGATGAATGATGAGATGGCAAGTGAGAATCAGTCCAGTCCAGACGAGGAGCCGGACACTGTAGCTGAGGTGTTTGAGGCGGTTGCCGACTATGCCCAGGACATGGATGGCGACTACGAGGATGCCTTGGAGGTCTTTGAGACTTACAGTGAGATCCGGAAGAGGATGCAGTCACAGAAGGTTGCCAGGGGTTTCAAACCCAATGTCCAACCACCTCTTCAGCTCACCGGAACGATGCAAGCGAGGATCCAGCAGCTGAAGGATAGAACGAGATGTCACATATGCCTGAGGCCAGGGCATTGGAAACGCGAATGCCCGAAGAAGGACAAGGGATCAAAAGGTGGAGCTTTCATGAAAGGAAGTGGAAAGAGCCAGACTTCCAAGTCGGATGGGCATGAGGCGATGGTGGCAGATCATGAGTCCCTTCAGGAGGAGGCCCATGGAGTCAGTCATGAAGCTCAAGAACTGAGAGGCAAATTCGATGAAGTGTTTTTCGCTGAGGACAGCCTCGAGCAACTTGAGGCTTTGATGGTAGACAGTGCTGTAGAGAAAGGGGGGCCGCAAGTGTTTCAATGTTTTCCAAAGTTTTCGAGGACCATTTTGGTAGCTCAGACCGTGATGGCGAGGAGGCATACATGTGCGAGAGCAGCAATGTGTGCAGTCTGTTCAGTCATGCAGTGCCAGATACTGCTTGTCGTAGAACCTTGGTGGGTGAAGTCACTTTGAAAGGCATTCAGGACAAACTGAAGGAAATTGGAAGGCGAGTCAGGTATGTTGAGGAGAAGAATGTTTTCAGGTTCGGAAACAATGAATGTTTGGAGACTTGTTGGAGCGTGTTGATTCCGGTTAAGTTTGGTCCTAGGCCGGTAGTGATCAAAGCAGCTGTGTTATCTGGGCAGGGAGAGAGAACACCTCTTCTCCTTAGCAAGGAATTTTTGAAGCAGCTTGGAACTAGGATAGACATGTCCTCTTCGATGGTGGAATTCAGGAGTATAGGGGTTACTCTGAGTATGGGGATCACCTCGAAGGGTCACTACGCTATTCCTTTGTTTGATGATGTTGTGCACACTTATGCTTCACACGACACCATGCACGTTGATGATGAACCAAGACCGCTCACAGATGCTGCAGCTCCCTCTCAAGAAAAGGTCCGTGTTTCCTCTTCCGAAAAGCCTGACGCGCATCATGTCGATGAGCAAGAGTGCGCAGGGCAGCCAAGAAGTGGATATGATGACAAGCCTGAAGCTGGCGATAGACAAGAAGAAGTACCAGGAAGCTGCCGACAGAGCTCAGGTGCTGGCTCAGAGCTTGGACCAACAACCAGATCAGCCCGGAGACGAGAAAGACGAAGGAGAGCAGCTCGGAGGGACGCTCTTGACAACCGGAAAATTCAAGGGGAAGATCTTTCGCGAGGTCTACCTCCAGCAGAAGGATTACCTTGCATGGATCCGCCAGAATGTGTCTCCAGCGGAGACCAAGTTCTCGATCAACATGCTGGAGTTTCGCATGTATGTGGAAAGCCGAGACACAGTGAAGCGAGATCGGATGATGAAACAGGTGATGGTCGAGAAGTTCGCCAAGGAAAGGGCAAGTGCGACTCGTCGCACAGCCACGGAGAGCAGCTGGGACGAAGTGATGGAGGCAGAGAATTTGACCATGGAGGAAAAACAAGTGATCACCCTCACGGAGATCCAGCAATACCGCACTCACCTGGAGAACCTGGAGAACAGGATTCATCAGGCCTTGAAAGAGAAGAGCAAGATCGAGACGAAGTTGCAAGAGCTGACGAAGCTTGCCGACAAGTAGAGAGTGAGAGTGAGCCGCCGGGAGAGACATCGGTCATGACAAAGGCAGAGAGGAAGTCGGTTAGGAGGTCGATTGAGAAAATCATGCGTGAGCATCATGAGGTTGTTGATGTGATGACTGTTTGTGATGTTAGTGGTCAGGATGTCATGGAAGTGTTTTCGACCCCTCATATAACTGCCGCAGCACAGAAAATGTCTCTCAGAGCTGACCATGCTTTTGACATCAAGGTTGGGTGCGACCTGCAAAGACCCGAACATAGAAAGCAAGTTCTTGAACTGGTCAAGAGAAAGAGACCCAAACTGTTGGTGGTGTGTCCCCCATGTGGTCCCTTTTCTACCTTGCAACGTCTTACTGTTTTGAGGGGTGAACGGTACTATGATAATCTTAGGAAGGGTCGTGAACTTTTGGAATTTGCTATGGAACTGTGCGCACACCAACACACACAAGGCCTGAAGTTCGTTTTTGAACATCCATGGCTTGCGGACTCGTGGAACGAGGCATGCGTGAAAAAGGTCTCTGGGATGCGTGGAGTGCAAGTGATCAAAATGGATCAGTGTATGTTTGGACTTAGAGACCCTGTGAGTAAAAAGAGGTATAAGAAATCTACTGGGATAATGACGGACTGTAGAGAGATTGCTGAGAGACTCAGTAGACTGTGTGACAAAACCCACGAACATGAACCCATTTTGGGAAACGTCAAAACGCCTTTTGGATGGAAGAAACGGAGTGAGGTAGCTCAAAGGTACCCCAAGGCCATGGTGAATGCAATTCTGGCAGGGTTTTTGGAATATGAATACAACAAACAGAAAGAAGTTGCTGTGTCCACTGTGTATGCGGTTGAAGTGTTTTCAAAAGAAACTGATGACAAAAAGATCATGGCAGCCCTGCGGAGATGTCATGAGAACCTTGGACACCCGTCTAACGGTAGATTGAGTGTCATGTTGAAATCCGCACATGCCAGTGAGAGAACCTTGCAGCTTGCGAAGGGATTGACTTGTCCAGCCTGTGATGTGAAAAAGCAGCCGGCATCAAGACCAGTTGCAAAAGAAAGGAGGGCTTGGGAGTTCAATCAACAAGTCATGGTTGACACGTTTTGAGGTTGACGTGATTGGTAGGAAGTTGAAGTTGTTGAACATAGTTGATGAGGCCACAGGGTATCAAACAGTTGCACCCTTGTGGCATGGAGCTCAGGCGTCGAATGTGAGGTCCTGCTACCGAAAGTACTGGAAAAGATGGGCAGGATGTCCTAGGAGAGTTCTGGCTGATAACGGAAAAGAGTTTGAGGCCGAGTTTGCACAGGGTGTTGAAAGTGACGGAAGTTCCTTAGACACCACGGCAGCCATGGCACCACACCAGAACGGCATGGCTGAGAGAAGAGGTGGGGTCTGGAAAGAGGCCTTCTACAAAACTGTGTTAGCCGTTTCTCCGTCTGCGAAGCCTGAAGTTGAAGAAATTTGTGATCAGGTCACATTTGCTGTCAACACCCTTCCGAGGGTCGATGGGTTTTCGCCGCACCAGCATGTTTTTGGGAAAGAAGCAGGAATCCCGGGTAACCTTGAACTGAGAGATGAAAAGGTCGTGGAGTCGTCTGCCCTCAAGGCGGGAGAAACCATGTACGTAAAGAGACATGAAATCAGAAAGGCTGCCCAAAAGGCCTACATAGAGGCTCATGAGGAGGATAGAATACGAAGGGCAGTCAATCACCAAACTAGACCCACGAGAGGACCATATGCACCGGGAGACTTGGTCTATTTCTGGAGAATGTGGCCGCGAGAAAAAAAGGCGTGTTGGCACGGGCCGGGCACTGTCATTGGGTATCATGATGGGAATTCCAAAATTTGGGTGGCTAAGGGTACTAAGATGTACAAGTGTAGTCCTGAACAGCTTAGAAAGGTGTCTCAAGAACAGGAATCTCTAATCAGGATGTTGCCTGAAGACTTGCTGAGCGTTAGGAAGCGTATGCATGAAAAAGGGTCAGGGAACTACATCGACTTGTCAACCCGCGAGAAGCCTCCGGTTCTGGAAGACTCTAAGGAAATGAACGAGGATGACGATGCTGAGATGTTTCAGGGTTTTGGGGGCATGTTGAGAGAGAGAGAAGAGAATGAAGTTGATGAAAGAAGGGTAAGGCCGAGGTTGGAAGGAAACGAGGTAAGTAACGATGGTTACAGTCCCACTTCACTGGCTCAAACCCCTTCATTGGCTCAAACCCCTGTTGATAATCCTGTCACACCAAGTGAAACACCACCAAGGAGTCTTGGAACTGGCATGGATGAACCCCAACAAGAACCTGAGACAGTGCATAGCGACACAACAGAGCCTCCGGGCGACAATCAAGAGCGAGAAGGAAATGCCCCTCCGGGGGTCGGAAGTCAGCGGAGAAATGAGCAGGGACATGAGTACGGACCAGTGAGGACACATCAGCCACTGATGACTGCCATGAGGACAAACTTGAACTTGTTGGATCAAGGTGGTCCGATCCGAAGACATGCACAACAACAGGTCTGTTCTTCACCGCAGCCATTTACAGGTTCGTCACCGCAGCCATTTACCGGTTCGTCACCGCAGCCATTTGTAGGTTCTTCGCCGCAGCCATTTACAAGTTCTTCGACGCAGCCATTTGAAGGGTTTGAAGTAAACATGACCGAAAAGAGGCGAGGTAGGAAAGAGGTGTTTGAAAACGAACTGAAATCATGTCACAAACCTGGCCTTCAAAAGGCCAAACTGAAAGAACTGAACAAGCTTGTTTCAAGTGGTGCTGTGCGCGTGTTGAGCAAAAATGAGAGTGATGCAGTTAGAAATGATCCAAAGCTGAGAGGGCGCATCTTGAAGTCGCGCTATGTCATAACAAAAGCTGACGAACAAGAATTGAACGACTTGACAGAACTCAAGGCGAGATGGTGCATCAGAGGTTATCAAGATCCCGATCTACTTCGGTTGGATACTGAAGCACCTACCTTGAGTAGTGAGGGTTGTGCCATAGCCTTGCAATGCGTAGCTAGCCACAAGTGGACGTTGCAAATTTGCGATGTTGAAGGTGCCTTCTTGCGTGGTGACAACTTGAACCGTGCTGAGGGTCGGATCTTTGTGTCACAACCTCCAGGAGGTATGGAAGGAATGGAGGAAGGAGCCTTGCTTGAGTGTGTCAAGGCTGTGTATGGCCTTGCGGACGCACCTCTTGCCTGGTATCAGTCCTTTACCAGAACCTTGAGGGAGTTGAACTGTAAACAATCCAAGTTTGACGGGTGCCTTTATTATGCTCACTCGAAGCATAAACCGAATCACCTGATTGGAGTTGTTGCCATACACGTGGATGACATGTGTCTGGGAGGAAACGAAGAGTTCTTGCGTGAGGTTGTGGAACCGTTGAAAAGGAAGTACCCCTTCAAGCACTGGCATGTTGGAAAGGGAGAGTTCCTTGGAAAGCATGTTGAACAAATGTCCAATGGAGACATTGTGATCCAACAAACTGAGTATGCTCGAAGATTAAAAGGAATTGAAATCAGCACTCAGAGAAAGAAGTTCAGAGATGCTGAGACTAATGAAGAAGAAAAGAAACAAATGAGAGCAGTGCTTGGTGCAGTGAACTGGTTGGTAACAGGTACTAGACCTGACTTGGCCGCGAGTTGTTCCTTGTTGCAGCAGCGTGTGACTCAATCAGTTGTGGAAGACTTGGTTGACACAAACCGGTTGGTGGCTTGTGTGCATGAGCATGCTGACATGAAGGATCCCCGTTCAGATTTGACCCGAGGGGTTGGGAGCCCCATTTTGTAACTACAGAATGGCATCCCCAAGGTGCCCTTCCTACAAGTTGGCAGAACCCAACGTTCACCGAGGAAGGTTTTTGTTACAAAATGGCAGTCCAAGCTGACCCCTAGTTACAAAATGGTACCCCGATTTTGCTCGACTCGCATCCGCTCGCATCCGTTCGCTCGATTTGCCCTTTACAGAATGGTGGGGACTGGGGGTGGCTATACTCGCACTATCCTAGGATCCCTAGGCAGTAACCTGCAACAGCCCGGCCAACCCGAGTCGCGGTTCATTTTTCCCGTTCTTTTGCGTTCATCAGTCTGTTGTGGCGTGATGCTCTATGAGTGGCCAAAGTAAACATTGAATATATACAACGTACCAATATGTCTAAGAGATATTTTCCAACAGTTGGATGTCAAATCAAAAAATATAAATATCGATTTTTATATATATATATTATAAAAACAAATATATTAAATTCTACATTTATGCACAAAACTTGATGCACAAAATTCTACATTTAATTCTTCTTCCATGAGCAATGGGGTCCAAGACTGCGCTCAATGTGAAACACATAAACTCACATGCATGTCGGGACACCAACTGAAGCAAGCGCAGCCACCAAAGCAAATAAAAAAGAATAAAACTAAATAAAATGAAAAATGGATGTGTTTTCTAGTCGTTCTATCTAACTTCCATCCAGATTGTAGGGTCTATAGTTAAGCATTCTTCATCTACGCTTTAAATCCATCCAATTTGTAATGGTTATTGATTAGCCCTCCAGACTCCGACAGAATGGTCGGGACTGGAGGGTAACAAACTCGCACTTCCAATGCAAAATTCCGGTACCGGGGGGGGTCCACTTACAAGATGGCAAAACCCAGGGTCAAAATTTTGCACAAAATGGTAACCAAAAACCATTCTGTAACGGCCCTGAGGCCTCAGATTTAGTAACAAAAATTTCAACGGGGATCATGAAGGTGAAAATAAAACATATACCCCCAAAGGACATGTGTTTCATGGCTGTGTCTGATGCTGCTTGGGCGAACGCCAGTGAGAAGTTCTCTCAGGCAGGATACATGGTCGCTGCTGCTGACAAGAAAATGATGCATGATGTTTGGGCCACCTTTTCACTTTTGCGTTGGAAAAGCTATAAACAGGATAGGCGTACTCCTTCAACACTTGGTGCTGAGCTGTTTGCCCTGTCAAGAACCCTAGCCGAAACTCGTTGGATGCGAAGTATGTGGTGTGAAGCCATGTTTGCTGAGTACACTGTGAAAGAGGACGATGTCTGGGAGAAAAAGGTGCCAATTCTGGCCATTGTGGACAACAAACCGTTGTTCGACCACACACGGGCTGGAAACAACACGAACATCCGAGACAAAAGACATGCCATCGAAATGCTGATTGTCAAAGAGGACTTGAGCACACATCACATACACTTGCGCTGGATTGCTACTTACCAGATGTTGGGTGATATCCTTACCAAGAGAGGGGTCTCTGTGAGTCTTTTGAGTAAGATAATGGATTGGGGAAAATTCATCATCGTAGAGGACAATGACATGCTTCCTAGAAAGGGTCAGAGTGTAAAGAAAAATTATTTTGGGGATGTGTGATTTGCGGTTCTGTTTTGGTGCTGTCCATCTTTACACTCTGATACTTGCGAGAGTCGATCAATGCCATGTTGGCTTGGGTCGTGCAGGTCCCCCCTTAGACGTAGATCTGACTGACGTTTGACCGTTGATGGAAAGAGCGGTGCTTTGGGTTTGCTGGGACTTGTGAGCTGCCACCTGTAGATATTACAGTTGGTAAATAACTTTACCACTGACATTGTAATAAATATTGTGGGTCGGTATTCTCATATTTCCAATGGATCATCCGATCCAAGTCAAACAGCCGAGCCTCCGCATTCTTCGGACAACCTTCCTGCATGTGAACGCATCGATGCAGCCGCATGCTGCAGACCTTACATCACTGAGTGCAGGCTGAGCGGGGCTTGGAAAGCAAGTAGTTACTGCCCAATAGGAAACTGTGTGGATCTGCGTGGAAAGCAGCTGCAATTTGCCAAGAGCCAGGCATGATCCAGCATTCCCTGGCAGTCAGCATCATCCATGCAGGTCCTCATTCACTTTTCAGCATCAACCTTCGTTCATTTGTTAATGGGTTTTTCCTGCTATTTTTTGCTGATGATGTTGCTCGAGTCACTCCAGTCCTGCTTGGCTGCCAAAGCAAATCCTCTATGAGCTCAGCCTGAGATCAAAATGGTGACTGACTGCCACGTCAAGAGCGGTAAAAATGCAAGTCCCAATGATCCCAAAGGCTGCACTTGAGGCGGAGGCGGTTTGAAAGTAGTATGAGATTGCTCGGTAAAATCGGACATAGTTCGAATGGACCTTGAGTGCAGAAGACTCGTGCCAGGCTCTCAAGGTGAAAATTTGAGCTTCGGGCGTCAAAGGTGGATATTGGCCATCTGGGTTGTGCTTGGGGCTGGAGACCTTGGCTTCAGCTACAACAGAAGCTAAGGCAGGTGCATTTCTTTTCAAGCCTGCGGTCATGTCAATGCAAAGACTGCTGGCTGGAGATGTGTGTGGATGTGTGAGATGTATATCCCCGAGTGTGCATGTGTGTGTGTGAGCGCATCTGTATCTGCATATCTGCATCCATCTGGATATGTTCGTGGTTAAGGATATTGTGAATATATGAATAGTATTTCATCATCACCATCACCACCACCACCATCACCACCACCACCACCACCATCATCAGCATCATCATCATCGTCGTCGTCATCGTCGTCATCGTCATTGTCATAGTCATCCTCATCCTCATCCTCGTCATCATCATGTCCAGCTGCTACAGACTATCTGCGAATGATGGATGTTCCAATGCCCTCCAACTTCTTTCAGCAAATGACATCGGAACTCTGGCAAACATCTCGCGAAAAACATTTTTTTGCAACCCGCCATTGCCCTGGCGACAAATCCTTGGGACTTGCCAGCGAAGACAGGCAAAAAATCGGCGTTCTGTCAAGTCTGTTTGAAAAGAGTCGCGGGATGGACCCTGAGCAGCTCGGTTCCGAGCGCACCAAGGTGAAACATCAACAAGGCTAGGGCAAATATGGGCAAATTCCATCTATCCAAAACATTCCAAAATGCATCAAAAAAACTATAGCAGCTATTTATATCTATTTATCCAGTTCCTGCTGGAGCTTCTGCAGCAAGATCAGTCGGTCACGCATCGCTTTATCTTCTTCGTCTTCCTCCTCCTCTTCTTCCTCTTGTGGCTCTGGCTCCTTAGAACCGAGTTGGAGGGAATGAGAGAGCTACAGTATCTTGAAGTCCTCCACCTGGTCCCCTTGGACTTTTCTAAGGGCAACTACACCACATGACGAGACTGGTGCGATATGAAGATGGACGAACACCATGGGAAATTATTTTAAAAAAAAAACGTGTTTCTCGAAGCTTGCACATGCCATTTCTAGAAGCTATCATGCCGAGGCTCCACTGGTTCTTCTGCTGACTCTACCAGGGTCGGTGGAGGCGCGAACATACTCGCAAAAATGGAACAAAATCGCTGCATAACTCCTTCTTGCTTCTTTTCCTGTTCAGCTGCTTTGGCCACTCCAGAAGAAGGTGGCTTGCTCAAGCAAACCTCTGGCTTCGCTTTTGCGGATTGTTTCTTCTCTCTCGGAGGCATTGCACAAAGATTTTTGAGTTCTGCGGCTATGGTTGACTTTAGCTTGTCAGCATGCCTCTGCATAAGTTTTCGCAGGGCATCGTATCTGAACTTGAAGATTATATTGTCCAGATCTAACCACCTCATTTTCTCTGTGACCCTGCTCCTAATCCACTCCTCATCATCCTGAGACTTGCAACGTGCTTCTTCTGTGCGGGCTTGCAGCAGGTCCTGAAGGTTCCCAGCACCTGTGTTTACATAGTCCAAGGAGCATGCAACCTCCACTTTGCAACCTACCTTCATTGCCTCCGAAATTTCGTATACACACCTTGGATTTGCGTAAGGGGGGCCTTAAAAACATTTAAACATAGTCCTCATAACTTATAACTTATAACTTATAACTCTAACTAGGTTCCCAAATTGGTGGAATTCCCCGGGAAAATAAAATCACTCTAAAATCTAAAATCACCTTAAGCAAACCCAGAAGACCACAAGCGGCTGTAGATTTCTGCACGTGAAGTGTGAACCACTACCATTCCAAAGCAAGAGGCGACATGTTTCACCACAACACCGAAGGGGTCCTGATTCAGCTGTTCTTGAATGGTGGGACCAACATCCCCAGCTTCATCACCGGCTTGGTACTGTGAGAAGGCACAAAACCATAGAACTGAATCTCGTGAAATGTTTTGTTGAACCCGGAACTCATCCAGGGCATCTCTGCATTCCGTCATGTCTTCTGCCCAACAATGTGACACCATCAACTGAGCTGCTAAAGTTTCTATTGGGTTCATCCTCAGGGCAATTCCACAGCCAGTTTGACGGGTCCAGTTGACCAGCAAACGCCCATTGAGAGCATAGAGATTCACATAGCCCACTGCCTTGGCCTCCTCCTCCCATGCCCTGGTTGCAGCACACGCATCCAAAAAATCGTTGAACTGCTTGCAACGCATGCCCCATTTCACCGGAGGAACATCTCGATTGCTCCAGTGTGGCGTCGGCAAACAACTGGGAACTGGATCTTCAGCAGGTAGGCACATCTCTGGATTTTCATCAGGGGCATCTGTACTGTGGGGATTGGAGACCTCCGGCTCTCCCTCTGCCGGAGGACCTAGGCACCCGGGATCATGGACCCCAGTTGTTGGACAACCTCTGCAACAAGTCTTGAACCCTGGCGCACGCCGACAGCCACAGCGCCGGTCACAGAGCATTGTAGTCATCACGGCATCCAGGCAGCATTGAGAGGTTTGATGCGATGTGTTGAGAACGCATGGGCTGGTGCGTGTTGTGCTTAAATTCGTTTGGCTGAATCGGTTGCAGCTGTTCTGACAGAGCATTTCTGATGATCAAACTGGAAACCCTGCCATATCCTTCAGAGCCAATTGACGCAATGAGGATAAAGAATGAAAGAATGATGCTGTGTGAGACTCTGTGCGTCTCTCTCTCTCTCTATTTCTCTTTTTCTTTCTTTTTTCACTTTTTGTTTCTTTCCTTTCCTTTCCTTGCCTTTCCTTTTGGGAGACGTGATCCGGAGAGAGGTCTGCAGAGTTGGTTTCGACCAGCGAAACCCGAAACCCGAAACCCGAAACCCGAAACCGACTGTTAAAGTTGGTTTCGAACTGCGAAACCCGAAACCCGAAACCCGAAACCGACTCTGAAGACTTAACTTCCCCAGGACCGACCGAAACCCGAAACCCGAAACCCGAAACCGACTCTGAAGACCTACAGTTATGGCCATTTATCAGTTATAAGTACTTATAACCCCATTTATAGAATGTATAATCCCATTTATAGCCAGTTATTACTGGTAAGTGGCCATAACTGTACCTTCCCCAGGACCGATCGAAACCCGAAACCCGAAACCCGAAACCGACTCTGAAGACTTAACTTCCCCAGGGCCGATCGAAACCCGAAACCCGAAACCCGAAACCGACAGCGAAAGTGGGTTTCAATCGACGAAACCCGAAACCCGAAACCCGAAACCGACTCTGAAGACTTACCTTCCCCAGGACCGATCGAAACCCGAAACCCGAAGCCCGAAACCCGAAACCCGAAACCGACTCTGAAGACTTAACTTCCCCCGGGCCGATCGAAACCCGAAACCCGAAACCGACAACGAAAGTGGGTTTCAATCGACGAAACCCGAAACCCGAAACCCGAAACCCGAAACCCGAAACCGACAGCGAAAGTTGGTTTCAATCGACGAAACCCGAAACCCGAAACCCGAAACCCGAAACCAACTCGAATCCGACTTTTGGGTGGCTCTCCGGATCGGAACTCCCTTTTGGTTTCTTTCTTTCTCTCTCCCTCTCTCTTTCTCTCTGTCTCTCTCCCTCTCTCTCTCTCTCACATTCTGTCTGTGGCAAAGGCATGCAAACCCGACCCCACTTGGAACCACAGTGGGGCAAGGACATTCTTCAGCAAAAGGTAGCACTGCTAGAGTTTCCACAAGGTGCTCTTGGGCTGCTTGGTACTGCCTCAGTACTGTTGGCTGTGCCTGTCTCCTTCCCTAGTTTCCCTAGTTTGTTTCCTTCCTGCAGTTCAGTGGTCATCCTACATTGTCCTACATCTAAGGCGCCAGCAATTGCAGAAGCTTCTTTTGTGCCTTGCGTCTCTTCCATAAAATCTAGCATGATCACAACATACCACCAGCATGCTGAAGGGCTTAAGACATCTAAGCCAAAGCACACACAGCACATGAAGAAGGATCACGCCAGGGGCGCCTCGGCTCAAAGATGCTGTGCACGAAACGGTTGACAGCTCGATGATCAAAACTGCCGTGGCACAGTCTGATAAGGCCATCATCCCCCGGAAGCGTGCGCTTGGGAGATCTATACAGGGGAACTCCTGAATCCTTAGTCCAGCATACTTCCAGCATCCAGCCAAATATCTTGGAAATTCTCTGTAAAAGTTTATTTGCCGCTTTGTGTCCAATGATGAAGAGGGTCAGACATATTCAACCTCAGCATATGAAGCCAGTAGTGCCTAAGCAGTAATGTAGCCATGCATGACAGAATGATTTGGCCGTACTTGGTCTCATCTTGTTTTGGGAGACATTTGGATTTTCTGTTGGTCGCCAACACTCTAGAGGAGAAGTCGGGCGTAAGCGCCTGCAACAGCTGGTGTCCATACGGTCCATGCAGGCTCGATACATGGCGATGTCATATGCCCAAGGCGTGCAGGACTGACTCGCACGGACGAGAATTTTTGTAATGACCAAAGAATGGTAAACACCTGCCTGCGAAGCAGTTTGTCGAAGAAGGTCCCAGTGGAGCCCCATGCCCGACTGACAAACACACGCCACGCGCCTCAATGATGCTTTCGCTGGAACTGTCTCGAAATCATTGCAACCCAAGACTGAAATACGTTCATCCCCATTCACTGCAAGGCAAGGACATGAGGCTTTTCTTTGGCGCTCTTTTGCACGCGTGGTTAGCGTGTCGTCAGCCTTGGAAGGCAGGGTTGCCTTGAAATTTGCTGCTCCCTTGCAGCAAGCCTGCAAAAATTGTGAATTCAAACGGATACAAAGTTTCAAAGGGGCAGCCGAGATGCATCAGCATATTCTCACAACCTTTTGAAGAGCGGCCATAGGCAGGAGCTCTCTCTCTCTCTCTCACTCTGACCAAAGTTCATGTGCAGTCCTTTCCATGCAGGTTACAATACAAATTCTGTGTCATGATCCCATGGCTATGAATCAAAAGTGTCACCATGCAACTAAGCCTTTAACGGCTATCAAGGCCACATGATAGATCTCAATGGCACGCAGTTCGACCAATCCAAGCCAAAATGCTGCGACCACAAGACATGCAAGACGCGTGTAGATGATTGTGCCCGTGAAAATGGAGGTTACCGATGGCTAATTAATGGAGCTGTATTTCAGAAATGTGGGTGCCGTTTCGTTTTTCTCTCAAGGATTGATCATTTGAAGGAAGACTCCTGTGGAACACTTACCCAGCTGGTCAAATGGTGAGCTGGACATTGACAGCCCCGGCGCAAAGAAACGGAACATGCGGAACAGAAGATGCAGAGAAGATGCAACAAAAGTTTACCAAAATTAACGAAATGCTCAAATTTGACCACTGCCTTCCCAGCGAGGAGATGTCGATGCAAAATGAGATGCGATTCGCGGGCACCTATGGCGGCACAAGCCATTGCAAAGAGCCGCCATCACTGGCGCAAGTAATTCGTGCAAGAGCCTTCAGCACTCGAAGACCTCAGAACGTGATCGATCGTGATCCCTGGGTTTGAAAAACAGCCAGTGACGCCAGTGGAAATTCAGTGCCAGACCCAGCTTTTCTGAGACCGACGAGAGGCGTTCCTCGAACCACTTCGCATTCTCCTTGCGCTCTTGGAGGAGCCCAGTCCAGCCCGATGCGCCCAAGGACCTTGGCATAGCGAGGTGGCAAGATCTGCCACTCTGCCGTCACTCTGACTGAGGACTGGACAGTAAAGTTATGAACAGGTCCAACCTTGGTCACAAGAGAAGCAACTTAAGGAGCAGCAGCTGCCTAGTAACTCCTTTGCCAAAGCTAATATATATATACATACACACACACATAGATATATATATATATTACATATCTGCGTGTGTGTTTTTTTACGTGCGTGCGTGCGTGCGTGCGTGCGTGCGTGCGGTACGTACGTACGTACGTAGGTACGTAGGTAGGTAGGTAGGTAGGTATGTAGGTATGTAGGTATGTAGGTATGTAGGTATGTAGGTATGTATGTAGGTAGGTAGGTAGGTATGTATGTATGTAATGTATGTATCTGTGTGTGTGTTTTTATGCATGCATGTATGTATTTATGTATGTATGGATGGATGTATGTATCAATGGATGTATGTATGTAATTGTATGCAATTGTGTGTAATTGTATGTAATTGTATGCAATTGTATGCAATTGTATGCAATTGTATGCAATTGTATGCAATTGTATGCAATTGTATGTAGTTGTATGCAATTGTATGCAATTGTATGTAATTGTATGTGATTGTATGTAGTTGTATGCAATTGTATGTAATTGTATGTAATTGTATGTAATTGTATGTAATTGTATGTAATTGTATGTAATTGTTTGTAATTGTATGTAATTGTATGTAATTGTATGTAATTGTATGTAAATGTATGTATTGTATGTATGTAATGTATGTCTGTCCGTCTGCAGGTATGTATGTATGTATGCATGTATGCATGCATGCATGTATGTATGTATGTCAATGTATGTATGTCAATGTATGTATGTCAATGTATGTATGTCAATGTATGTATGTCAATGTATGTATGTCAATGTATGTATGTCAATGTATGTATGTCAATGTATGTATGTATGTATGTATGTATGTATGTAAATGTATGTAAATGTATGTAAATGTATGTAAATGTATGTAAATGTATGTAAATGTATGTAAATGTATGTAAATGTATGTAAATGTATGTAAATGTATGTGAATGTATGTAAATGTATGTAAATGTATGTGAATGTATGTAAATGTATGTAAATGTATGTAAATGTATGTAAATGTATGTAAGTGTATGTAAATGTATGTAAATGTATGTAAATGTATGTAAATGTATGTAAATGTATGTAAATGTATGTATGTAAATGTATGTATGTCAATGTATGTATGTCAATGTATGTATGTCAATGTATGTCAATGTATGTCAATGTATGTATGTCAATGTATGTATGTCAATGTATGTATGTCAATGTATGTATGTCAATGTATGTATGTCAATGTATGTATGTCAATGTATGTATGTCAATGTATGTATGTCAATGTATGTATGTCAATGTATGTATGTCAATGTATGTATGTATGTATGTCAATGTATGTCAGTCAATGTATGTCAGTCAATGTATGTCAGTCAATGTATGTCAGTCAATGTATGTCAGTCAATGTATGTCAGTCAATGTATGTCAGTCAATGTGTGTCAGTCAATGTGTGTCAGTCAATGTGTGTCAGTCAATGTGTGTCAGTCAATGTGTGTCAGTCAATGTGTGTCAGTCAATGTGTGTCAGTCAATGTATGTCAGTCAATGTATGTCAGTCAATGTATGTCAGTCAATGTATGTGAGTCAATGTATGTCAGTCAATGTATGTCAGTCAATGTATGTCAGTCAATGTATGTCAGTCAATGTATGTCAGTCAATGTATGTCAGTCAATGTATGTCAGTCAATGTATGTCAGTCAATGTATGTCAGTCAATGTATGTCAGTCAATGTATGTCAATGTATGTCAATGTATGTCAATGTATGTCAATGTATGTCAATGTATATCAATGTATGTCAATGTATGTCAATGTATGTCAATGTATGTATGTATGTATGTATGTCAATGTATGTATGTCAATGTATGTATGTCAATGTATGTATGTCAATGTATGTATGTCAATGTATGTATGTCAATGTATGTCAATGTATGTCAATGTATGTCAATGTATGTCAATGTATGTCAATGTATGTCAATGTATGTATGTCGATGTATGTATGTCGATGTATGTATGTCGATGTATGTATGTCGATGTATGTATGTCGATGTATGTATGTCATGTATGTCGATGTATGTCGATGTATGTCGATGTATGTCAATGTATGTATGTCGATGTATGTATGTCGATGTATGTATGTCGATGTATGTATGTCGATGTATGTATGTCGATGTATGTATGTCGATGTATGTATGTCGATGTATGTATGTCGATGTATGTATGTCGATGTATGTATGTCAGTCGATGTATGTCAGTCGATGTATGTCAGTCGATGTATGTCAGTCGATGTATGTCAGTCGATGTATGTCAGTCGATGTATGTCAGTCGATGTATGTCAGTCGATGTATGTCAGTCGATGTATGTCAGTCGATGTATGTCAGTCATGTATCAGTATGTCAGTCAATCAGTCAAT
>CAMXCT020000499.1:12500-157500 GCA_947184155.2 Cladocopium goreaui | reverse complement strand
GCATCAGTACCTGCGCCACTGCCATTGACAAAGAGGATGACAAAAACTCGGGCAAAAAGAATCAAGATGAATCAAGAGATTTTGCTGCTCTTTGATGCTCTTTGCTCTTTCCGGTTGTTCGCTGCGCACCTTCGATGGGTTTCAGCTCAACGACAATGGCTTTCAATCCAGCTGCTCCAATCGCCTGCTTAGCAGCTTGGGCTCAGTATCAGTGGAGACAGCTGCTGCATGTCCTGGCCTTGAAGCAGGACTTCTGATCTATCCTAGCAGTTGCGGTCGGACGGCTGTCTGGCTCCACCGAACCTCTTGTGAGATCCTCTCAGATTCTTAGGATCACATCCCCAGATATCTCAAGTCTCGTGTTGCATGTCTTGTAGCGCGATTAAGCTGTGTCCAGCCTCGACCACACCACATACTTCCCCTGAGGCCTGGCTATGATTGCCAGTCTCCCTTCCAAATATCCAAATATGTCCAAATGACGGGAAGGTCATGAGGATCACAAGGGTGCCTCATCTGTCTAAGTGCCAGGAAGACCAAGGTCATGGTGAGTCCTGCGGCTTCAGCTTGATGGCTCCAAGTCGGAAAATGGTGCAGCCGGCCTGTGGCTGCAGGCAAGACTGCACAAGCTTTGGCAGCCTTTATCCTCAGCAAGACCGCGCATCATCGCGGCAAAGCGAAGAGTTGGGGTGTTGCAGGAACAAGGGCTCCAGCCCAGACAACCGAATTGCATCCAGTGCCAAGTATCGCGTCAACCTGAGCAATTTCAATTTCAGCCAAACATCTGAACCGTCCAAGATTATGGGACAACCAGGTCCCTGGAAGGGGAACCTTCTTCAAACATCCACATCACCAAGTTTCCAGCTGCACAAGAAGTGAAGAGCCTGCTGCTTTGGGCTGTTCTGCCTGCGAGACTACAATAAGGGACTCATTTGCATGCTGTGAGTACTTGATAAAATGGTACATTGCATGACAATGTGGGCACCACAAAGCTTTCAGGCCACCACCATGACGTCTCCACTTCTGCCAATACCTACTCTACAGTAGATGCACCAAATGTAGCAGATCAAACCATAATCTCCTGATAACTCTGCACAATGCAAGGCTCTGCGTGGGTCACCGTGCGTCAGACCAAAATGCCTCCGCCGAACCATGTCGCAAATGACACGGCCTGAGCGTCTTGGTGCACAGGACACGGCTCAGAATGTTCAAGCTCAATAAAGAAAGATAAGAAAGGAATTGGACCAGGAGCAAAGGCCCTGCGGGCCTTCTCTTTCGCCAACTCCAACGTTGCCCTGCAGCTTTGGCTAAGCAACACTGAAAATCAGCACAGCCCTAGGAGCATAGTGGCTGCCGTTTGGCAGGCTCCTCAAAGTTGTTGGTGTCAAAGGACCTTGGACACAGTGCCATGGGGTCAAAATAAAGGACGACTCAAGTCTGATTCAGATTCCATCCAAGGCCAACCAAACCGACAGCCAAAAAAAGCATTGCCTGTGTAATTGAGGATTCTTTTGATTCTACCTCTGGCACTCGCTGTGCCATCTCGCGGCAAGCATTTCTGTACATTGCCTGTTCTGTGATGCGCGGTCAAGAGCCGTGCCAAGTAGTCAATGCTACGTGTGACTTGCGGCCAACTGCATGACAAACTGTCATATTCCATCAGCCAGTGCTCAAGTTACAGCAGTCAGCAAGAATCCATGATGGACAAAAAATGGCACAGGCAAGTTTCTGCATAGCTCCTGCTACTGGGCAACTATTCCGCAGCGCGAGAGAACTCCAAACGTAGGGGTCGCCCCTTCAGCACCGTTTCGTTCAGTGCCACCGCTTGCTTGAGAGCTTCTTCATCTGCAAAATCGATGAAAGCCTTGCCCTTGGACTCTCCTGTCACCTTGTCAACCAAGACCCTGACCCGTGTAGGGCCAGAGCCGCATTTTTCGAAGAGACTCTTCAAATCTGCTTCGGTCACACTGAAGGCCAGCCCACGTGCCATCAGGCCCAGGGAACCTTGGGGTTTGTCTGCCAGCGCAAGTGCGCCTGGGGCAGGTCGCGATTTGCCTCCTTTTGATTTCCCTTTTCCGGGTACTTTGTTCTGTCCATAGCGAGGATTCTCCTGAATGCTCTGAGTACCCCAGCTTCCTCCTCCACCCCAACCAGCGGAAGCAGCAGAACTAGCCTCAGCTTTGGAGTCGTCTCCGCTTTTGTCAGTTGCCAGGTTCACGCGTATGACGTTCCCAGCCAAGCTTGTTCCGTCATACTCCAGTGCAGCTTTCACGGAGGCTTTGTCTGCAAAAGTGACGAAAGCAATGCCTCGTGATTCGCCAGACCTATCCCACAACAGCCAAACATGTTGTACCTCTCCAGCTCGCCGAAAATGTCGCCAAATCCTCGTCTTGTCAAACCAGTACGGGAGATTCGCAGCACAGACCTTTAGGCACTCAGGGTCTGTGTTTGCACCGCTGTTTGTGGCATCCGCGCTTTGAGCTCCATCTTGCAGCGCTTCATTTTGAACTGCAATTTTGTCCGACGATCCCTTTTGATCCTCAACCACATCGTCATTCTGAAGAATCTTTGTCTTTCTTTTCTTCGCCAGTTTGCTGCCAACTTGATCAGTCTTAGGTTCACTCTCTTCCTTTGGCAGGTTCTCGCCATTGAGCTGCGAGGGTGTGGTTTCAGCTATGCTTGGCAGAGAGTGCGCCTCAGTCAACTGTGCTTCTGTTTGCAGTTGTCGCTTCTTTTTCCTCAGTTTGGGAGGCACCCCTTCAGCTGCCGGGGGTTGATCCGTGACTGCAGGCACATCTTTCATGTCCTCTGTACCTGCTGACAGCTCCCCTGCTGCGAGAGAAATGCTCTGCTTTTGCCTTATCTTTTTCTTCTTTCTCTTTCGGCATTGCACAGCCGGATCTGCCACAGGTGCATCAGCTTCACCATCTTCACCTTGTCCAGCTGGAGACCGGGTCTCTGTCACTGGCACGCTGTCCGTTGTGATTTTACCCTCGGAGTCCATCCTTCAGAGACCGCATCCATATGAGGAAGAAAAGCACCAAAGCTCAACTGAGCACATTACTATCATTACTTTCTGGCAGCTAGAGTAAGCTAGAGGTTTGAGATGTTTGGAGAGTGTCTGTCTGTCTGTGTGTGTGTGTGCGTGTCTGATTCGAATGCATTCCAACCTCCTTGACTGTCAATGACTGACATGCACAGTCAGTGTCTTCAATCTGTAGGCTAGGCTGCATTTCCAAGTGGTTTTGGTTGGGGACAGTGCTCTACCCAGCGTCCTATCAAGAGCATGATTTCAAAAAGCTCAATGCAGCAGAGCTGCTGATCCAAAATCACTGTGCCGACATCAGAAATGTTCAAATGAGACATGGAGGTCAGACATACACCCAGCAGCACATCTCCATCTACCCAGAGTTATAAGAAGAAAAAGATGCGCCTAGTCAAATGAGTCCATTCTTCACTGACAAAATGACTAGGTTTCCAGGGTTTGATGAAGAGGTCTGTTGTACTTTCTGGTCGAGTGAGAGCAGCTCGGTTGTTGGCGCCATTTCGTCCAGCAAGGATTTGATGTCATCCTAGGATGCAACTCTGAAAGAAAGGATGGAAAGACATGGGAAGGGCAACAGGCAGCACAGTTTCTGAAACATTCTGAAACATTCTGAAACATTCTGAAAGATCTTGCAAATTCTCACGGCCTCTTTCCAGCCAACATCTGGTAGGCGACGCTGCCTGGCAAACGAGATCCAAAACCAGCAAAATGGCAGCACGAAAGTCTCGGTTTGAAAGAACGGCACATGCCGGGGAAACGTAAACAGAGCCGTGAAATGCTTGGAGCGCGAGTTCCTTGCCTGCGGGCATAGGGCAAGTCAGTCTCTTGGCAACGAGACTCGAGAATCAGGAAATGATTCAGGCCTGCGCCCCCTGCTCTACATAATTCGGGTTGACAAGGCCTCATCTAAGGTTAAAAATCAGAGTCTATCAGAGTATCAATCAATACACAGTGACACTTCAAAACTACAATTACAAGCACAAATTGAGGATCTGGCCCTTCAGGAGATCGAAATGCTGCGGAAGCATTGCTGCGCTCGCTCAAATAGAAAAAGCGAAAACGATTGAGACACAGTTTGTCGGGTGTTTTTCTGCCTGGTCTTGCATGCGTCTGCTCTCAGTGTTCCCCCAAATGACTTCAATGAGTCAAGGATTCAAGTTGCATGTCTCCATGATCTGTGACTTTTCTACTCAGACTGCCGGCTTGCTGGTGCCAGGAACTCAAGGCAAACATGCCTTCAAAACATGTCAAAACGAATTGCGAGAACCAATGAAAAGGCACAGCACCATACCATAGCAACACAACCCTTCATCAAGCTTTGTGATGCCATAATTAGATACACTTTGAATTAGATTTGATACAATTTGCGAGTAAGTCCGTCCCTTCGCAGTGGCCCCCAGTTTCTTGCCGCCATACAGGGCCGCCATACATCTGCAAATTCATCCGAAATCACATCCATGACGAGTGAAAGCTTGCTCTGAATTGAATTGGCACGGAGTTCTGCGTTTTGCAGGTGCTCACTGCACCTGTTGGACTAAAGATACTAAAGTAAAGCACAACAGAAATAATTTGAAATCCGCCCGCACCGAAGGTGCTGGGGCGTGATCGTCCGGATGG
This sequence comes from Cladocopium goreaui, assembly GCA_947184155.2. Taxonomy (NCBI): domain Eukaryota; class Dinophyceae; order Suessiales; family Symbiodiniaceae; genus Cladocopium; species Cladocopium goreaui. The sequence continues at coordinate 152,840 of CAMXCT020000499.1, read as the reverse complement.
CACTCGTAAAAGGTTACAGGTTTACCTGGGGGGGGGGGCCATTATTCGGCCAAAACCTCCTGTTTTTGATAGGTCGTGACGCTCGCCTTCAAAAAACACTGTAAAAAACAGTACGGAAGACACCTGTTCGTGAACGCGCCCGTCCAAAATCGGCAAGCGAAAAGTGAAAAAAACCCGTGTTTTTCAACTTTTTGACCTCAATTTTTTGGTTTGCAACATCTTTTTTTGCGGTTCCGCAGGTGGCCTGGCCCGGAGGCGGATTTTTGAGTTTTTGGACCCGTTTTCGGACTGATTTTCGTCGTTTTGTGATAGCAGAAACACTGGTTTTTACAGTGTTTTTCTGTTTTCTGCATGCTTGACGGCTAGCTTCAAAACTTCCAAAAACCTCGTAAATTACGCTGTTTTATGTTACGGTGTGAATGAAAACATCGTAAATACCAGTGTTTTTTGACGTTGGTTAAAAAAACACTGTAAATTACAGTGTTTTTGGCCACCTGACCCTCAAAAACCATGGTATTTGCAGTGGTTTCTGCTTCTCACCGCGCAAAAACACTGTAAATAACAGCAATTTCGCCGTTTTTTCATGTTTTTCGCTATTTTTTGAACTGCGTTGGTCCGCTATACATGGCTATCAAATTCTTCGCGTTTTTTTTTCCGACAATCAGTACTTTCGGATGTTTTTGGTCTCAATGGCCGACATCATTGGCAGTTACGAGCGGTCGCGAAGGTGTGAGAACAACATCGTTCAAACCGTGGCGGCCGCACAGGGGTTCTTGTCGCGGAGCGACGGCAATAGAAGAGAACAATGGCAGTAGAAGAGAACAATGGCTGACATCATTAACAGTGTGGACCGTTCACTCGATATGTACATATATGATCTTTATATATATATAGATATATCTCTGCTGTGTGAGCCCAACGATGCGGTGCGGGCGGTTGCCGTCGCGAAGCGACGTGAATAACAACCCGTGTCTATGATATCCTGCTATCCTGCTTCGCTCAAGGGATACATGCTAGGGTTTTCCCAATAATAATCCTGCTGAGTTTGTATTTTTGATGATCGCTGACAGTGTTTAATGACGGTTGATAATGGTTGATTATGTTTGTTGATGTTTGACTGCACCCTGATTATGACAAAGCAAATTGGCAAACATTTCGGCTGGGGCCTACAGCCTCCTGTCACTGAGACGACTTGCAGCTATCCCTCCATGTGCAGCAAAGGTCTCTGCCGCCTCAGAGCTGTGGGATTCGGATCCATTTGGATGGGGGGATGGGGTTCCTAGTCACAACGGAGCTTCATACTCAACTGCATGAGGTACAACTTCCAATAGATGCTGCAAGTTTGGGTTCCAACTTTTCCGAAAGAACCATCCCAAACAGAAGTTGAGTTTGACATTCGAATGCGGTTCATTGTTTGGAATGCGCAAGAAACTGAGTCCACTGCCTCTCGTGCCATTGAAAGGCCAGACCCTCTCCTGCCAGCTGCGCTGTGCTCTGAAGCCTCTCCGTCCACTGAAGCCGCGAAAGTCTCAGCTGCCTGCCGGGCAGCCAGCTTCAAAGAACGCACCATGTTTTGCAACACCCGCCACCAAAAACCATTAATTACTCTCTGTCCCGAAAGCCCTGAGATTTCTCGGTCTGCTGGGGTTTGCTCATTTGCTTGGGCGAAGATGGATAAACATGGATAAACTATGAGAAAAAAAACAGAAGCTATTTATATCAACGGCGAGCTGCTCGGCGCGCCATGGCCAAGCCCCTGGGGCTTTTGGCTCGGTTGGGGGAGACTTGTCCCGAGCTCGAGGGTTTTCGCACCGCCTCGGCCAAGGCCACGGAAGCCAGGCGCTCGCGTTCCAGGAGGCCGAGGGCTTCATCGATCCTTTGCCCCAGCCGTTGGTCGGTCATCCAAAGCTGTTCATCCAGTGCTGCCACAGAACTTTGCTCCTGTTTCACCATGGCACGTAGGGAGTTCAAATCCGCCTTCAAGCGCTCCACATTTTGTTGCGCTTCCGTGGTGGCATCACGGATTCGATATTCGAAGCTCTCACGTGTGGCCCTGGTGCTTGTGAGCTCAAATTCCAGCTGTTCTAGTCTGCCTCCCACCTCGTTGACTTTCTGGATGAACTCTGAGCGCAAAGTTTCCCGCAAAGGCCCTTCATCATAGCGAGAATCAGACAGGGCAGCTCTGGCTGCACGAACCTCTGCTGAGATCTCTTCCCGGACAGAGCCGTGTTGATCTTCAAGCCTGATTAGTGTCGATGACAACTTCTTGAGTTCAAGTCGGGTTGACTCGACGTCTTCCCCCACAGCTACTTGTAGTGCCTCGAAGCGTCGAGACAAGCTTTGTTGAGATTCCTGTGCTCTCACTTCCAAGTTTTCCACTCTTGCCGAGGTAGCTGTATGAACTTCAGACCGCAGGTTGTCACAAACAAGTTCCACCTCCTTCAATCGCCTGGCCAAAGTCTGCTCCATGTCACGGAGACGGTTCTCGACTTCTGGCTTCGTCTTTCCCATGGTCGACATCTCGACCTTGACCCGTTCAATTCGCGCCTCTAAATCGATCCGCGTGGCAGCCATTTGAGAAATTTCTCTATGCAACGCATCAAGTTTCAATCTGTCCCCATCATTGGTGGCGTTTTTCGCCACTTCATCAAGGACTTCCACCTTCACCTCACTCTTCCAACCTGCCAATTTTCTGTCTAAGTTTTGCACCAAACGGGCCAACTCAGCCAGCTCTTGACGGCTCGCAGCCACAGATGCCGCTGTGGTGGCGAATTCGTCATGGGTTTGACGCTGCCGAGAGGTCGCCTCAGCCCCCTGTCGCTGTAAATCTGCCGTGGTGGCCCGCAGACGAGCAAAGTCCTCGGCCATGGTCCTGCGCAACTCATCAATGGCCAAGCCATGCTCTCGCAGCCGCGCAGTCACCACATCTCCATCCTGTTCCATGGTGCGGCGTAGCTCCTCCACGGTCGACACCACCCTCTCCACCGTGGCCAAAGCTTCTGCTTTCGCCTGGCTGCTGGAAGAATGTTGCCGGTCGGTCTCCCCAGACAGATTCTCAACGATGGCCATCAGGCGAGATTGTCCTTCACCAAGCGACCGCACATGAGACTCCAGGCGTCGCCGAGCCTCTTCAGACTGCTGCATAGCCAGGGTGGTGTTTTGTGAAAGTGCATTTGCATCTCTCCGAGTTTGCTCGAGAAGAATTGCAAAGTTGCCATCTTGCAACTGACGAACAGCTTGGTCGACCCGGTTGTCCACCAGGCACTCCACCCAGGATCTGAGGGCGGGAGAGATTGCACTGCTATCCCGGTAAACGATCCGATCTGGAGACACATCTCGGTACAAAACCCGAGGAGATGCCACACGGGAGGATTGTGAAGCTGGGCCTGTCGGACCTGGGGTAACCGCGGTTACCCAACTTGGCTGCGATAAAGTTGCTGCCAACCCACTCTGAGTCTCTGTGACACGTGATGCGGGGACAACCACTGGAACTGCGGAGGGCTCAGCAGCAAGGCGAGTGCTGCGCTCCTGGGCAGCCATTGGAAGGTACGGCAGAAACCTTGAACCTTTAGAGCCAAGGCCTTCAAGGTCCATGCATAGGAGACGCATGGTGTAAGATTATGTAATTATCTAAGTTAACTTACCCGAAGCATTGCAAGCAATAAGAAAATGTGAAGGGCGTGAAGCGTGAAGTGGGAAAGCATGAAAAAAAACACGCACAACCCTGATCATCTGCGATCCGGAGGTAAATGCTTCACGGATTTAATGACTGCTTCGGGCGCTGACATTTTTCTCTGCAAAATCAACTGGCCATCTGTGGTAGGCCCTCTCTTCAGACAGCATCACTATTTGCGAGAACGGCAGGCGATTTCTGCGCTGGCCTGCCTCCTCAGGAGGCAGGGCTTGGTTCTCACAGCTCGTAGCCAAAGGGCAAATCACTGAGATTTGCTTCTCTGAGGTCAGCATCAAGCATCGACAGGGCGTCAAAACAGAAAATCCTTCAGGATTGGCTGCAAGCCCCTCATAGAAGGTAATAAACCTGGAATAAAGCCTTATTGTTGGGGGGTGAACCTGGTAGTTTCTGCACCAACAGGCCAATGAGCTGACCTCCTTGCACTCACAAGCTATGGCCTATGGTTTTCCTGACGCAGCACCAGCAGCACTAAATGTAGTTGTGGCTTGGTACTGGATGCCCATGCCCGGATCGTACATGACCTCAGGTAGCAGATGGAATCTCAAGTGCTCGGGACATGTCGGGACAACATCTCGGGACAAGGTCTGACAAGTTACTGGACTCTGCACGTATGCAAAGGACTCCCCGCCTCACAGGACGGCAACATGCAGCCGTTCAAGCCATGGCGTCAACAAGTCCTCGGTATGTCCCTGGTTTCATGCGCTGTGCCTGCACCACTTCCACCACCTGCAGGACGGCCGGCGACAGGAGCTTGACCATCGCGGGGGAAGAGGCGTGCCTCTCAAATGCTGCCACTGTGCTTGTCACTTTGGGCAGGTCACTTTGGATGGGAGCTCTATTTCCACAATTCAGGTTAATTACAAGGTCCTGCCTGAAGCAAGGTGATGTGTTTCACCTCAAACCATTTCTGTGCGCAACATTTCTATTGCACATGTCGATGCCGTCCACAGCCCAGCTAAAGCCCTGGCCAGCTCGGTGTTCCGCATTTCGAGTTCAATGATGCGACGGTCCTGTGAGCAACTGATTGTCCAACCCTTCAAGAAGTCATGAATAGTCAGATCTGGGACAAGGCTATCAGCTTCAAACAGCAGTTGGTGACAGCTGTCCTTTGATTCACACCGCTCACAATAAATGTCGTAGCATTCAAAGCACCCCATTTCTTGGCAAACTTGCCTGGCTGGGGGGAAGAGCAGCAAGCTCCAAGATTGAAAATCATGGCTGTGGCACGACAATTATATATCTATATATATATGTGTGTGTATTTATTTATATATATTTATTTATTTATTTATTTATTATTTATTTATATTTATATGTATATATATATATACACAGTTGTTGTTCCTCCAACAGGCAGGCAACGCTCGGTCCGAGGGATGAACTTGTACCCAGGTGGAGGCACCATCAGTCTGTGTCCCCGAGCACCTGGCATCAACAAAGTATATACCATACATCTGTGTCCATTCTGAGCAATCTCTCTCTTTGTATTTAGATGCACAGTTACCTATGTAGACATATTATATATATAATTATATACATATTATATATATATAATTCTATATATAATTATATATATAAAGTATGTATGTGCAAAAACAAATACACATACACATAATATGTACTGGTGTGTGTATATATATATATACCTATACAAATGTGAGGTGACGCCTCGCGACCCTGCTGGTTTTGAAGCGGCCGCGCCACCGCCCAATGCGATACCCACTCTCTCCTTGGGGATCAGGTTCCACATTGCCGTCATGGCACTCGCAATTGCCGTCACTTCTGGAAATCGCTGGTTGAAGCCAAGAGGCCGCCATGACAAGTCGCCTCGCTGAGTAATTAACAGGCAGTGAAAGGGGCGGAGCTTGTACTAGTGCACCAAGAATTCCCGTTGCTCATGACTATCACCATGAAATCCCTTGAAGCACAGTGAACAGCAGCAAGCATCACTTCATACATACAAAGCACCCATGAGTTAAAACTGCTCAAGTGACTTGCAATCAATCCGTGAGATCTTCAGAGGCCCAAACAGAAAGGGCAGCAAGCAAGCAGCCCAACGAAGACTCTCTAGCCGACACGGTGGCGGAAAAGGACGTTCACACGATCAAGGATTCGCGCTGCCATGCTAAATCTCATTGTACCATACTCAGAATATCTCAGAATCCATCTCCTGAGAACTCTCAATTCTCCAAGTTTTCTGCGTTCATTGCAGTTTTGTTTTTTTAACCGCCGATCAGGCGACCGCGTTGTTCGCGGCACTGGTGGCGCTAAGATCTTCTACGTCCAATCATCTCACTAGCAAGCTGCTCACAACTCCGACTTGGAATCCTGGTATCTTTGCCCATAAGAAGACGGCAAAACATGGAGGAAAGATGTGAAAAACATGTGGGTCCCATTGGTCCCACATCCGCACAACTCAGGCCATTGCTCCGCAGGGCTCACCGCCTGCGCCTCGGCAAACCTCGGCGGCTTACCCCTTCGGTAATAAAAAAATGGCAATGGAAAATCCCCGGAATCCCCTATGAATGGAGATTTAAATGGGAAAATCATGAGAAAATCATCTGTACATGGGGGTTCCATTGCCATGTTTGGCTACTGGAGGGTAACAGGGTAACATGAAAAATCAAAGCCACGATGTGTGAATCGTCTCAGCATACTCAGCTGGGTGGCATCATTGGCAGCTGCGCTTGCTGCTCTGCATCCCGAGATCACCTGCCAAGTGTCCCCACTGCGACTGCCCGACTGCGCTTAAGCGGAAATTGAACCGACTGAGACCCAAGACCTCGCAAGAGGCCATGTGCTGAAAAAGACTTTCAGAGAACCGCTCAGGCTCGAGAACGTCCTGGGGATCCCAAGATGATCTCAAGGGTGTTCAACACAAGCAACAAAAAAAAAAGGCAAACGGCAAACTTCAAGATCTTCAAACGGAGGTCCTTGCAAGTCATTGTCAAAATCATGTCCTAGGCTTTTCTGTGCGGCATCCCATCCAGTACACAACTGCCGTCAAGACTTATAAGTCTGTCTGATAACATAACGGCCACTTTTGAGTTCTTGAATCCATGGCTGCCATGGCAAGACTCAGCCCACGACTTGCTCATTCTCTTCCATTCCCAAAGGCTTTTGCTTGCCTTCTTCTGACAATTTCCGCCACTTTTGTCGTCCCTTCGCACCCTTTCCAAAAGGCTTCAGAGAATAGCGGCCGCTTTTCTTGTCAAGCTTCGGCCGCCATCGATCTGTCCACTCTGCAGCTAAGGGTGGAGGCTCCACACCAAAATAGCTGGGCATTGATAGGTCAGGACCACCAGTGCACATCTTTTCCATTACAGTGAGTATATCATGTTCACTTTGGAGACTTTTAGGCCTCGTGCTCAGCACGTTAAAAGCTTCCTCCAAGACCTTGCTGCAAACTGGGCAGCGCAAGTCACCCCGAGCTTTGTGCACGCGTTCTTGGGCTTCCTCGTCCATGTAGTGCAACGGATCATCACGGGCCATCTCGAGCATGCGCTGAATGCCGAATTTTGAGTCCTCTGGCAACGAACTCATGGGATCCTCTTTGCGCTTCTCCTGTTCTTTCTTCTCAGCCTCCTCTGCCATCTTCATCCCTGGGAAAAACAGTGAAAAAAATGTAAATAAAAATTGCACGCACGTGATTCATGATCGAACATGCACATGACTGTGGGAATTTTTGAGTTCCGACTTCTTGCTGAGCTGCTCTTTTTCAAACGCTCTTTCTCTTTTGCATCCTGTTTCTTTTTCCGCTCCTGCCCGGGACAAAGGCACCAGTCTCACAGCTTGGACGACTCCACTAGAAGCACAAGCATTCCAGCGCAAACCTTGGCTTTTCCACAAAGCCTTGATCTTACGCAGAATTCCTGTGCTGCTCCAGCTGGGGATTGCGACCCTTCCTGCAACAAATCGGAAAAAAATCACATCATGACACATGAGAATAAGACCGCCAGTCACCACATTGTGACCACATCATGGCAAATGAACAAAATGGCACAATGAAGCAATGGGTCCTTGACAGACTTGTACACAAACCCAGACGTATCACCACCATAATCCTCCAGCCATTGCTGGCACCCCATCTTCAGAACCAACATCGCTCGCATGAATTCTTGTTGTCTACCGGCTTGAGCAGCTGCTGCCAGCCTCAGTCGGTTTCACCAGTAGTAAAGTAACCAAACTGGGACCTCAAGAGGAAGATACCCCAACCATGAAGCGAGACGCCATACACGAAGAATATCTTCCTGGCCATAATCTAGATGAATCTCAGATGTAACATTTCAGCAAAGTCTTGGTGCGGGAAAGTGGCGCCATTTCGTCATCCTCGGCCTTCTTCTCCAGGCTGGGAGTTTCACCCAATCTCAGCCCGTACTTCCTTGGCATGTCGAAATTCGCCGGATGGTCCTATCCAGATCTATCCAGTCCAACAATTTTCAAACCAGTTGGGTTTTGTAGATTTCAAGTTCCATTGTCCATTGGCAGTCCAAGAAGCTGCAGTAAAGCAAGGCACATCGCGTTTGAGGTCTCCCAAACTTGCTCTTCAGAGCCAGCACCTCTGGAAATTGACTGGGGCATTGCAAGGTATTGCAAGCCAGGGCCACTAAACTGCTAACCCATTCCGGAATACTCCAGACCATGACTTCCGAGTTCAAGACCTTTGGCTGTCATGCTGTGACGCGTCACCTCTGTGTGCATCTCACCTTGGTCTGCAATGGGTTGGACATGCAACTGCCAGCAGTAGTGTTAAGCCTGTTGCTGCTTCTCCACTTGAGACTCCCACTGATGATGACTTTGCACATGCTGCATTCCAACTTCTTTAGAGCCGTCCTCTCCTGAGAAATTTGGGATACTGCCAACTTGGTTCATGATTGAAACATGAAACATTCCACTGGCATTTGATGGGCGCCTGCTTGGTGAGATGCACCTCTACTCCAACTTTGTCTGGGATGGCTTCCTCAGCCTGTCCTGGCACTGCGGATGAAAGGGATTGAAGGGGCAGCTACGCTGATTCAAAATCGGCCTGGCAAAAGGGCAAAGAGCCAAAAGGCGCATCCACTGGTCCACCTGCCAGGTGATATCTCATTCCTTGAATTCGCACCACAGCAATCGCTGATATGGGCCTCATTGCACCCGCTGAATGGCATCGTGGCTGTGTGGAGTTTCCACCAAGTGTCTTGCTCTGCAAAGGACGATCAAAGGAATCGGTGTTGGTTCATCATGGTCTGTGCAAATGCACCAGAGAGAAAAAGCAATGCGGACCGATATGTGGCAAAGGAATGCAATGGAGGCAAGTGCTTGCTCTCACGAGTATTTTGACCCCTGCTTCATCGAATCCTGGACTGCAATGGCCTTTTTAAGGCCCTTTTCTGATTTGGCTGAGCATCGGCTTACAGCAGTCAACACCGAGCCCATCACTAACTAACTACAGTATCAGTAATATTGCACAAAGCATTCTGCACAGGGCTTCGTCTTAAAGCTCTGCTTGCTGCAGGTGTCACTCACATTTTTCGCAAGCTGACAATTTGTGCACTTTAAAAATCCATGCATAGGTAGATGGTGGGGCCCCCGCACAGAAGCATGAATGTGACTGATCGCCAATTAAACAATCTGCTCGAATTGTACGGTCGGTACCATGATTTTGCGTGGGTGGCACTGCCACATCAGGTAGCCCTGAATTTCGCTGAAGGTGCCGTCACGCTTAGCTTGTTCTTCCCAAGGTATTCTCTTTCGCGTCCTTGTGTCATCCACGAGGCAATGTGAGGTCATCAAAATCAAAGCATGTCACTAATGGGTACCGCAAGGACACTTGCTTTCACCGTCCTGATCAAGGATTGCGTCTGGCGGCCGGTCGAAGAGAATTCCTATTGTGATCCTTAGACCACAGAACCCTAGCCAATAAGAATGCCAGTCCTGAAGATCTGACGGCTCTTTCCTGTAAAGCGCAGAGAAAACATGAGAAAACATATTGTGAGAACTCTTCATGTCAAGAAGCATGGCTTGCTTCTTGGCGCGCTTCCTCTTGTTGCCTGAGATCTGCCGAATGACGACCGGTTCTTTCATGCTCTCCCTCCACATCAAACACAACTCACCACAGGGCCTGCAATGCTGAGCGGTATCATGCCATCAAAGCCGCTGCAGAACTGTTCCACCTGCACTACACCTGTGGCCAAAAGGCTATCTGCACTGTACCGGTCCTTGGTTTCAGCAGGGAACTAATGGAAGCAGCAATGGCATGCCAAATGATGGGCCTGACCTTCTGGCGTCCAAGACTGACACAGGAAAGAGGGGAAATGATATGTGAGACTTTGCAGGGCAAATGTGAAGCAGGATGAGAGAAGCATCGTTAAGTATTCAGCCTGGGCGCAAAGTCCCAAACAGATATCTCCAGAGCCACTTCACCATGATAGGTCATGGAACCTCACACAAGTCTTTGGACTTTTCAGAACGCAACGGCTTTCAAGGAGCACTTCGAAAACATACTTCGTGGGCAGTTCTCCAAGCCGGCCTTCGCAGTCCCAAATTGGATCGCTTCCAGAATCTGCCAATACACTGGTCCGGACTTCCTGGCACAAAGGCCATCTCCACATCAGCAAGAGCTCCCAATGCTCCCATGTTTCATAATGGATGAGGATTCATAAACCCCCAGTTTATTAATAGCGGGAGGAGTGGTTCATCACTATTTTGAGAGGAACCTCTCCATTTTATAGTGAGTGTTTATTGATCCGGAACGTTTATTCCGGGGTTGGCATTGCGCCCTTTCTGGAGTGTTTGGCAGCTTCAGGTCCTCCTTGCTCCCGCGGAAACGCACGATGGTATACGGATCCAACTTGTCAAACCATCCGCCAGAAGTAAGATTCGTAGCATTACGTATTCTGATGTGCGCCTCCCGTCAGGGCACAGGAAGAGCAATATCCAAGGACACAATTTTATACCAATAATATCATCAAATATTATCAAATGTCCGGATTTGTCGTTTGCACTCCTTTCTCTGACGTTCATCAACCATCCAAACCAAAGCCAAGTAGTTTTTGATTGTACACCACACACTTGAGTGTGTTCCAGTCAAATTGCCATCTGCAATCTCCGGAGTGTGTCTGAGTCTAAATTTTGAGCCCAATGGGACTTGGGAGCGCTGCTTCGACCTTGACGCCATTGTACATGGAGCGGAACTTATTTGGATCCACCGCTTCTTCAACTGGAGCGTCACCGAGGAGTCCTGAGTTGATTCACAAACATCAGAAACGAATCAATGCGCTATAAGATGCTAATATCTCTAAGTTGGTTGAGGCTCATGAATATGAATGTAGCTGGAAATGACCGCAAAACAACTGATTGATCGCATCATGTCGCCTGGCCTCTTCGCAGTTGCTCATTTTGCTCTTCAATTGACCATCTTTGGAGCAAGTCCATGATAAGACCTTTGACGATCTGCTGCTTGTCCTCAGCAACGATACCACTGAGAAAAGTCACTCAACTCGGCCGAAACTGCCGTTTCGCTCGGCTGAGAGACACACCAAGGCTTGCAACCGGCAGGCTTGCAAAAATGCCTTTTCGCGCTGGCTCTTCTTGATAAAGTCTATGAACCTGCGACAAGAATCAAACTGGACTGGTTCTGCAGTGCACCACCGAAATCCCCTGCCTGTCGTTGGCAATTTTCATGACCACACATCGATCTTCTGTTCCTGGCGCCCGAGCCAGGCCCCACAGGTCTTTGAAAAATGGCGGAGGAGGCCTTTGAGCTCAGCGGCTCGGATGGAGAAATTCGCCAGCTCCAAACGATATTTCCTCAATCTCAAACACACATCATAAAATAGGTGTGCGTATGTTAAAGGATATGTACTCCAAATATATATATATATATATATATGTGTGTGTGTGTACATACCTATTTATATGCATATTTATATTTATATTTATATTTATATATATATTTATATATATATATTTATTTATATATATATACTCATAAACATATGTGTGTAATGTAACTGTGTATGGACGCATATTCATATGTAAATGCAAATGTAAATGTAATTTTGTGTCTGCACATACACGATACATGCCATTTTTAATCCATTTTATGATATATATATATATAGATAATATTTAAATATATATATATATAGATAATATTTAAATATATATATATGCGTGTGTGTGTGGTTTGTAGTACCAATCCTATACGTGTAGAAGATATAGAAGTCCTCAAGGATTCCCAACCTGTCAGCCACGCAGCGCAAGGCCCACTTTCCTTTGGCGTTAGAGCGTGTTGTCTTGAGCCGGAGCGGCGGGGAATAAGGAATGATTGCGATTCCCACAGCTGGCCCATTCTACCATGCTCTATATACATAGTTGATAGGGTTGCACCTGGCTGAAATTCTATTCAAACCCCCCACGCCTGACAGATTCCAGCTGTCAGACGCAGGAGCAAATGCCAGGCTTTAAAGTTCAACCCTTCGAATTAATTGAAATCTACACTGATTAATTGATTGGTGTCAGTCCCCCCAAAAGCTATAGACCGCGTGTGAGACGATGGTCTAGCTGTTCTCCCAGCCTATGTACACTGGCGTGACTATCCGTTGGATTCCTGCGCAGACGAATGTCTTACGCAGTTCACCGCTGGTTCGTCGTTACCGGCATGCACGATTCCCGACGCTGACGATGTCTCACGTCGGTTCACGCACAATTCTGTACATTCGCAGCTTAAACAAACTGGGACTGACACATCTCAAGTGACCAACTTCAGTTCATATTGGGATAAAGAAGGAAAATTACGTTGGAAGTCATTGTGGAAAATTTGCCAAACATATATAAGAGTCGAATTGGCCCGGCTCTCGTGCCACTCTCAGTAGCCCTTCCGGAGGAAACCATCTTCACCTGGATCGTCTGCGTTTGCTGGCTTCTTGATTGTTAGACGCAGAACCGCTCTGACCAGACGTTGCGTAGCCAGATCTGTCAGGAGCATTTTCGACCGCTTTCACAAACTCGCTCGCGTCATCACGATCTGCAGGATCGAGCGACTTGATGTTGTTCTCCAACTGCATCTCGCTCTGCCGGGAGGACTTCATCTTGTTCTCCCAGGCCTCAACGAGGCCGGCTGGCATGTCCAGGCCGATCTTGTTGAGAGTCAGCATCACCGCAGAAGTTCTTGCTCGGTCGAGTACCGCGCAAGTCAGTGCGATAGGATCAACATGAAGATGATCATCTCGATCTGGAGGGGCCATTCGGAAATAGTCGTAGGTTCGGACTGTGAACGCTCCAGCGATGATTTTCTTGATGAAGTCCGTGACTTCACGTCTTGTCTCGGCTTTATTGTCATCATCAGCTTCTGCCAGATCAGTGAGCTTGTTGTTGATGAACTGCAGTGGTGTCACAGCAGTTTGGATCAGGTACTTCATGATCTTGCAAAAGAACTTTGTACCATCGATGCCCTTGAGATACATGTTAAGGTCTCGACCGCCAAATATGTTGTTCTTGCTGAGACGATGAAACGCTGCCACATACTCATCCTTCGTGGGTTCACGAAATTCACCACTCTCATCTTCACCGACACATGGAATGTAGGTGTCGTACTCGGGAATGGTCGTGCTGTTCTTGACGAGGTCGACACAGGACTGCATAGGCGTAGTGACCATGTAGAACATACGGTATCGGGCCTTCAGGTGGGTGACAATCATGTGGTCCATGGCGCAGGCTGAGGAGCCGATGGCATCCTCGTTTTCCGTGACAGACATCAACACAGTGCATCAAGCACCCAGGTACCATCCTTGTGGCCCACGCTGGCATTTTGCGCGTTTTCCTGCCGTTTGTTCTCTTCCTCCTCTTCTTCCGCCTGCCGTTCGTCTTCAGCTTCTTTCTTCTCCTTCTCGGCGGCCTCGAGCGTGGTCTTCGGCTTTGGTGTGGGCCGTGAAGGTTGACCATTGCCATAAGATGCTGGTCCGCTTGAAGACGCGCCGGTCATGTCCACATCCTCATTTCCCTGAGCCTCCGTCTTTGCTTTGGTCGCTTTGACAAGACGATCAATTTCATCCTTGTCCATGTTGACGTCACCCTCGGTTCCGCCACTGCCATCGCACGCCATGGACCAGTCTTTCATGTCATTTCCGACCCATCCAATCATCCTCTTCCCCAAGGTAGAGTTGGCATAGCACATAATAAGATGGTATAACTTTGCATCATCTTGTACTGACCATTTTGTCACATGTCACATGTCGTGCTAATGTGTTGGTTGACCTTAACAAGTCAAATCGGGCGATCCTTGCTGCGTACAAAAGCTTCATCAGAATGCTAGCAGCATGAGGGGCAAGTCCACCTTGTTGGACTTGAACGGATTCCGGCCGAGAATCAGAGGCATCGGGCTGTAAGGCAACCGACAATCCAGGATCACCAGGGACATTGAACTGCATGCTTTGGATCCCCAGGTGGCGGTGCTCGAGACTTATGTTGTTTTGTCTCTTCTGGGGGACTGGGGGTTGAAACCTGTTTCAACTTCGCATCTTTCCCCGCAAGTTCTACATACTTGTCAATAGAGAGCTTGAGTAGACCCTCCATATGCAGGTCAGGGTTGTGACCTCTGTGCCATCATGCAGGCGATTGGTTCCTTTGCTCAGCAAACAACCAAGATACAGACCCAAATCACTTTCGGGTTCAAGTCTTAACTTGGACCTCAGTAACTTTCGACCTTTGGTGAGGTTCTGTGACGGTCCTGCCAACTTCAAATCGTCGACATAGATTACCAAAAATAACTTCAGTTCTTGATGGTAGCACATTGAAGGCCATTCTTCCCCAACTGGCATAAATTCAACTTCTCGAACATGAGAAATTATCACAATGTTGTTCCCACATTGTGCCCGCATCAGGATGACCATAAAGTGCTTTGACAAGTCGCACTACCGGCCGTCTGAACTTCCGGGTATCGATAACAAGGAGGTCCCGTGAGCCTCCCTTGGATGTAGGCTTGAATGGCATCTGCCAACTTCACGTTATGCCCGGGGATGCATCCATAGAAGTCTGCCCATCGGGAAGCTTCGAACGTAGCTGGAGAGTTGCCGAGATCTTGAAAGAATGCGGCCTCCCAATGCTGGTTCTTCACTTGGTTCCCAAGTAAAACGCCTCGACCTTTGAACTTTCTTCCAGGGGCTTCCGAAGGTAATTCTTCTCGACACAAATGCCGTGAACTCGTGCCATGTGAACTTCTTTGCCTTCTCTTTTGGCTTCACCAACAACATCGCCGTATTCACGAACAATGGGGAAATCGTACACCCCTTGCTCGTGCTGACCCAACCACTCACTCCTCATTGAAGCCTTAGCATCCGGGTCTTCCATCATCTCCTTGCGGCCGACTGGCCTTGAGACCATCGCGTTGAACATCTTCCCAAACCTCATATCACTTTGACCGAACTTCTCGCGATGCTCAAAGTCTTGGTGAGCACAAGGCATGCAAGGAATTGACTTCACGATGTGGTTGACCTTGGACTTGCCATCGGAGTCACTTGAGGTATGAGCCGTTGGTGCAGCATTAGCAGGAGTGACATCTTCCCAGTATTGAAGTCATAGCGGATGTCTTCCCAGCGAGCTTTTGGTCCATTTCCAACTTCATGTTCGGACCATTCATCCCAATCATTCAGGAACTCTTGGCCATCATCATCACTTGGGATGTTGGTGCTCGTTTCGCTGGGTGTCGATGGAGAGGCGGTGTAGTACTTCTCGAACTTGTTGTGATCTTCGGATCCAGAGCCCGTCGTCCGGCGTACCCCTTCATCTAAATCCATTTTGGTCCGGTTCAGTCCCTTCAGTTCTTCCCATCCCAACGGCAGCGTCCTTGCTGCCATTTTTGCCCGAACTCTCCTTCAATATCTTACTTCTCTTTTTCTTATTTTTCCCATCTTCATCTTTGGGTGGGTCATTGTGTGAACTCACGTCGGACTTCTTCTTCTCGGCAGCTTCGGCTTTGACCTTCTTCTCCTTCTCTTTCTTCAACTTGACCTCCTTGAGTTTCTCATCCTCAGCCTCAAGCTTGCCACGACGTATAATGACGTCTCTCTCCTTAGCAGATAATGCTCTCCATTCTTCAGGACTGTAAAGCTACTCTTTGGCCTTGGTGATCTTTGTACTTCTTTGCGACCGTCGGGGCCAACACGATATACGGTCAGTCTGCCTCGTTTGTCGAGCTTGACGTACTTTCCCACTCGGAGTGATAGCGTTCCGTCATCGCAATGCTCTCCTGAATGATGTGGGCAGTGCCCTGTTCTGCCAGCTCTCCACATCTCCCAGGCTCGATGATCCTCATCATCGAACCTTCATCGTTGAGATGAGCCTCAACAAGTGCTTGGGATTGTTCATTCAGCATAGTAGATGTATTGGATAGGGAAGCCCTCATGTACTCCATTTCAGTGCTGACATGTTCTTGATATTCTTCAAAGTGTTGATTGGGGTAAAGTTCTATGTTGTGAATCATCTGATCACGATGACTGAGAACATCGTGAAATAGCTTCAATCTGCCTTCAAAATCAATCGATCCTTGCTTGTTCACTTCTATCCAGCTTCTCGTTGCTGTTGTGGCTGTTTTTGTAGGCGAAGTTCACTTTCATTTCTGGTCGCGCTGCCGGAAGACTTGCGCTTGGACGAAGCCGCCGAACGGCTTACTTCGCCCTCACGCGAGGCCATGGTCGAATGGCCGAGGCCGCTGGCGTCTTCAATGGCAAACGATGATCGACGCGCCCTTGCGGATCTCGCCACTTCCTCTCGCCGTCGGTACACTGCTCACCATTGTGAAGTTGCTTGTAGAGGTGCCACTACTTGGTGCCACATAAGATACTGCACCACCACCACCACCACCACCACCGCTCTCCACAGACCCCGGCATATTAGTGATTGCCGCCGGTGCCGCGAAGGAGATGTGAGTCTCGTTGCTGCTCGACTGTGGTTGCTGAAACATTGCTCCAGCTTCAGTGCAATAGGTCACTTCCTTTTACTAGAGCCCAACGACTTGTAGTAGTGCAAGTGCAGGATGCCAAAGTCAATGTCCGAGTCAATGGTCGTGTCGCCCACCAGAGTGGGGAAACCAACCACCCAGGTAGATGCGCTCTTCAAGCACCTACCCGTCGGAGTCAAGTGGGGCCACCGTACACCCTGGGCAGAGCATACGGCTGATAACCTATGAATGGATCGTAGTACTTTGTACCAATCCTGTACGTGTACCTTTGGCGTTAGAGCGTGTTGTCTTGAGCCGGAGCGGCGGGGAATAAGGAATGATTGCGATTCCCACAGCTGGCCCATTCTACCATGCTCTATATACATAGTTGATAGGGTTGCACCTGGCCGAGGTTCTATTCACAAAATATATATATATATATTATATTATTTATATATTATTTATATTTATATATATATATACAGACCCATGTATATACTTTTATGCTCTGAAGGTGCCATCAATGTGCGAATGCATCGGTCTGTCGAAATGGAAGCATTGCAGGGATGCATGCATTGCAGTACATTCTCTGCAATGTCTTACATGTGCTCTGTGTGTGTATGTATTGTGTATACACATGTTCATTCTGTATCCAACCACACCATGGCACATGCGATGTTGCTTCCCATACCAAGCGAACATGTCACATCCGGAATGTTTTTGCGTTTGTAGAAGGTAAATGCAGATGAGGTGCGTCGAAGATGCAGCGCCCTGTAGAGCCCTCATGAATACATTTTGAAGCCTCGGACCCAGTTGCTGTCAGTTGCTGTCAGTTGCTGTCAGTCTCTTCGCATGTTTGGACCGATCCGGCTGTTTACTTTCCATTGCTGAGCAGCATGAGACGCTCGTGGCCCCAGATCGAGTCTTGGAACAAGTTGAACAGCACCTGCAGAAGGACGACATGCAGAAGCAGCAGAGTCAGTGAAGAGTGGGTCTTCAGGCCCCACTGGTGATCAATCAACATGAGAAAGTCTCTGACAGAGTAAGGATCGAAGAAGTCTTGCCTGATCAGGCCACGTCTTTGTCTTTGGTGGGATGAGTGGGTTGAATGCCTCGTAGTCCCACTTCACCTGCACACAGCACACCACTGTGCCCTTGCAAGTGGATCGCACCAAGAAATCTCGATGGTTTCCTTCGCCTGATGCTGGTAGTGCGGCCAAGTCGCTGAAAAGAAGAGTTTGCCAGCCTTCTCCATCCTTGAGACGTCTTTGGGTTGAAAACAGGCATTTGAAATACCAACTCGGGATCTCTCGAACATGCTGACCCGCAAGCGAGGGGCAAATCGCTGTCCGTGCTGCTCATCATGTTCACGGAAGACTTTGGCCGGTATAGATCAGCTTTCCCATTGTATCCATCAGTCCTCATCAATGTCCAAGATTAACAAAAATGCGTTGTAAACTCACACTTGCAAGCCGCTTTGGTCTGCTCTATGTTTAAAGTTAGTGTAGTTCAGGTCAAACAGGAACAGGTGCAGTGTGAGCCGGCATATGTTTATATGTGTGTCTGTGTGTCTGCACACAGGGACGGACAAGCTTCAGATTATTGTGTAAACACTCTGCATTGTCCAAACCAAGGAGGGCTTGCACGTCTCAGAGAAACTGAAGTGTACAAAATTATCTGAAGCAGGCCACATCGTGTCTAGTTTAATTCCAGGCTGAACTTGGTTCGTGAAAGCAAAGTGCCCCGATTTTTTCTGCCTCGCGTGCAACCCAGATGCAAGGTGTGCACAGGAATGGTGCAGCTCCCACACAAAGAATCAGAAGTGAACTTGTCGTAGTCCATGACCTTGCCAGTCAGTTCCGGAGGCACAGGCAACTGGTTCTCAACTCGCTGACTACTTGCCGTGCAGCCGGGGCGCTGTGAAAGTTACCTCTTCTTCTCCATTGAACGTTAGGGTTCCATCATAGTTGAAGAAAGGATTGACCTCGGACATTCGGCAGCTTTGACCACAAAGGGATGGAAGTGGATGGAACATTTGCAGAAGACTCCGCCAAGTGGCTCCCGTATTCCATTGGACCTGAGTCAGTTGTTGCTGGCTCCCCAACTTTTTCCAATGGGCTCTGAGCATGTGGCTGGAGTCTGAAATCGCTTGTACTCGCCAAGCTTGACAATGACGTATGGGTCCAGCTTGTCAAAAATTGAATTTCCTGCAAAGCTGGCACTTTCACTTTATGCACTGCGGACAGCATCCAACCGCTCTTCAGCTGGCAGCTGGCCCATTGACCTATGCCTCAAATGTTGTGCCACAAAGAACGGCTCGAGCCTGCAAGCTTCTCCGCTCTCTCCAACATGATATGGATCCGGGTGCGTTTGGGAGTTCTGCTCTCTGGCTTCTCGATCAGCGTGACCTGTGGGAGGTCAGGAATGCCAAAGTGCAAAAGTTCCCACTCCTCAGCTGGACTCTGAAGCGTCCCAAAATAACTAAGGCCATAGCATCAGCTTTCACTTCAACTCCTTGGGCGTCAGCACACACGCAGCACTCAGTCTGTGTCGCAACGAGTGGAGCTTGCACTGCCAAGCCCCGCACTCCCTTCTTCAATGTAGAATACCTTCAAAGATCATGACATAAGCTGAAGTTTTAAAGCATATTATTACGACCACCAGTGTTGCACATGAACTTTGGGCCGGGCTTCAAGTAATCTTCATCCAAGGTACGCTTTCGTCCAGTGAATCTGTGGTGAAAATAGGCTCTCCGGGCATCAGGTGAAGCACCGCCACAAGTTTTGCCATCTCATCCAGCCTCAAGGAAACTCGCTGCAAACCAGGCCATAGCATGCCATAGCGACCATATGACCATTTTTATATGGCCATAGCAAAAATGTTGAGCTTAGCTTGCTGAGGCACCCTGATCGGACAGCACTCGAAATCGTTTCAAAGACTTCAGCCTTCTCTTGCGCCGACCTTCGCAGCTTTTGCACAGTCGTCAGTGAGGAAAACATGGTGTGCAGTCCAGACAGTACAGTCTTCCTGAGCTTCCTGGGCCAGGTTTGAGATGGACTGAAAATTATTGACATGGGCTTCAGAAACTCATTTTCCAAGTGCTAGCGAAATGCAGGTGCTCCAACTCCACTTTGGGCTTTGCAGGATCTGGTTCTGGCCTTGGAAGCGTGACTTCGGTCGCTGGACAGGCTGGACAGGGTCATCTGAGCACAAAACACTCGTGCTGGTGCTGCTCTACGTTGCGCCCAGTCACAGAACTGCGCGCTGAAGCGCCGGGGAGTGACGGATCTTCTGAGCAATTCGAGGATTGCCATAAATTCGGTCCGCGAATGCAGCCTGCAGGAAGCTCTGGTTTGCTGACAGAACTGGGAACAATATCACAGGATATCACAGGTACACGCCTCCAAGACATCCGTGGTGAGCATGCCCACAATGGAAGGTTCTTCGCAATGTGCGGCTCCACCAACGGCATCATTGATCTGTTCATCTCCCATCCTGGCATGACATCCGCCACACTGTCGGCGATCAGTTTTCCATGCGCAGCACAGCAGGTGTGCCTGAAAGGTTGCTCACCAAAGATGGAACCCGGCAGAAGTTCCAGAAACTCTCCAACGCCATTACCATCGCGATAGATATTTACCCTACCTCAGAAAAAGCTCAGAGACTAATTAAAAGCACCTCACTGCGAACAGAAGCAAAAATGTGCCAAATAATGTGGATAAGTATGGAAAAGCCATAAATATACATAAATAATATAAGTTATACAAGTATAAATTATCGATAATCATCATAAACCCACCAACGAATCGAAGAATCCAACCGCTCAACCCTTCCAAGCTGCCGGTCAACAACATGAAGCATCTCATCTGCTCTGTCCGAGGCCATTCAGCTTTCAGAACTTCACTGCCGAAGATCCACCGGCCTATAGAAAGCCTCCATGAAGCACTGCCATGGCCATCCTATTGTTTTAGCAACTTTTAAACTGACTTCACTGTCCTTCTTTGGATTTGTTGGGTTTTTGTGGATCAAAAGATCAAACTGGATGAAAAGTCATGAGGAGACTTGGAGACTCAGTCGTACAACAGCAGCAAAGTGCGAGAGCCTCAGGAAGGTCATGGTACGCAGAAACCTGCACAGAATCCACCGGGAACTTTCGCACAAGTGCGACACTCACTGCAACTGCGAAAGAGATATGACTTGCGATGACTTGCGTGAGCCTGTCCAATTGGCGATCGTCCATACGCTGGAAAAGCAAAGGATGGATGTTGCGAATCTCTTTGGCAACAACCTTAGTACAGTCAAACGACTAACTCATTCCTAAGTCATGCAACTTGACTTAAGATCTGCATAGAATCGCTGTTTCTAATCGCATAAGAAGAAGCAAAATGAAACCAAAATGAGGATTTAGTTGCAAAGGTGATTGAAACCAAAATGCTTTGCCATGCTTTGCCATGCTTTGCCTTCTTTGCCATGTGGCCATGGCTCCAATGAGGATACCAATGGACCCAGTAGTTTTGTCCTTTTTGGTATCAAAGGGTCAAGCAGCCTTTTCTAATGCACGGGCATCTGTGTGCAGCTTCTGAGGCACTCGGCGGCCACCTGAGTTCCGTCAAGTGAGGCCATGCTTCTGCGGCCAGCGTGTTTCCAAGGCTGTGGCGTTTCTCCGTGGTAAGAATCAGCTGCCGACACCTTCAATTTTTACTATTTACCCGGAGTGAAGTCCCCGGATTAAAACGTCTTGAGGAAGCTGAGAAAATGAAAGATGGCGGCTGGTACAACTCACAAGGAAGCATCTGATCACAAAACCTCACATCCCATTGTTGGCAATAAACTAAGTGCCTCACCTATAATACAAAGGCAGCACTCTGCCCAACGAGTTGGGCCATGCCTCCTTGCTGCCATCATACGCCTTGGATCGACCGAAAGTTGCGACGAATTGTATTGTACGGAGCATATGGCACTGGGCAAAGCAAAGCAGCAATTCCATCACAACAAAAAGAAGCAAATCCTAATGAAATCTTCTTCAACTAGCAACAACTTGATGAAGAAATGCGAATGTAAGAGTTGCTGCCCCTAAGCCCCTGATGCCGGATACACAAAAATCTGCCAAGGCACCCGTTTGGACAGTCCAGGGCGGCCTGTCCAAGTGGATATCTCATCAAACAGGTGGGACTCAAAATCACGGAATGTCTGACAAAACAGGTGTACAGTCATAATATGCAATCTTGGATCACGACCTGGCCATGGCACATTGGTTGCCAGGGCACCTGGCAAGCGAAAGATGCGAAAGCGCACTCTGCACCAGAAAACAACAGAGAAAGCTTGCAACACATTGCGACGTCTTGGCGCCTTTGTGGTGCGAACCAGCAAACCCTTCAGAGAGGGATGCCGCGGTGTTCCTTTTCCTCAGCTCAACATTTTTAGCCAACCCCAACTCCACAAAAACGACGTGCATGACGCATGGCAACCCATGGAAAGCTGTTGCAGTCCAGTCTTCTTCTCGGCAGCCAGGTCTGGAAGACTAATGGCCCGATTGTTCATGGCAGCCCCGCCCTAAGTCCATGCAGCCTTGCTATGGACCATGTGAGGCAGCTGCTTCGAGATTGGATAAGGGCCTGTAGGTGAATGTTTCCTATGGTAGACCCATAACTCATCTGCTCTGCACCATCACAAGCTCAAAGTTGCCAAGCAAAGTGAGCCATTTCTTGACTGAGTATGCACCAGCTCGCAAGTCAGCTGCCTCACACCTACCTACGTTGGATCTACCTGCTTGGCACACAAAGCGATGTGTTTCCTTCTCCATGCCCACACCGTCCGCCCGTACACTTCTTGACCAACATTGCCAAAAAAAAAATCTGGACGACATCACTCTCTCTCTCTCTTTTTATTGAGGAGTCTCTCTCAATTTCGCATAATTTCGCTGCATTTGTTTAGTTTTCCCATCCAACCGGCGATCAACCCTTTGCCCTTCGCCTTTAGCGAGTGGCTGAAAGACTCTATGGCACATCTTGGGGATGCACCAAAAAAAGTGAAAACGTCGCTGAGCATCAAATCTTGGATTTGGCTGCCCCGTGGGACATGCAAAGCGTGTGTCTTACCACACCAAAACTCCAAAACCGATCCTGCAAACTCGATCTGCTTGCTCATGCGGGGAAGTGCAAGCAGAATGGAGCATTGCAAAGATGGGAGTCAGTCTTGTGACTGACCACATTGCAGTCAATTCGCCAATTGTCGTAACGAAATTTGCTCAGCTGATAAGAGCCCTCGTACCGCCAGATGCCAGAGTTTGTGTCGGGTCGAGCGGCTTGCCGGTTGTCGGATCCTGCGGACCATGCACACTGCTTGCTCACACTATCTAAGATAGGAAAAGTATGAATCGAAGAAAATGCACAAATTTCCTGCGGCGGGGCATCCCACAGAATGCCGATGGTGATCATACTCCTCAGAATCAAGCACTTGCCACGTGAAGACCGGGAGAAATAATCAGAGATTGGTGCAGCTGACACCTTCCAACTGAGCCCGCGACTGTTTCAATGACTTCTTCTGCTTTTTCTTATCGCTCGACACGCCTCAATTGCGAACTTGCTGGAAGAGGAACAAATGGAGAAAGATTCAGCAGGGTGGTCTATGTCTATTTCAGCTGCGCAGCTCAAGGGAACCATGCCCTCGAAACCATTGCAGAACTGCTCCACCTGACGTGGTAAGCATAACTTACCAAGATGCAAGCAGAACTTCCAGCGTCGTGCTGCCGAACCTGTACCACTCCAGTGCCAACCAGGTCATCAGAACTGTAGTGGTCCTGGGTGCGGAAGAACGACATACTGAGACTGCCATGTAGGAACCACAAACAACACTTGCATCATCTTTTATCCAAGCTGCATAGTCCCAAACAGAGATTTCCAATGCCACTTCACCGCCATATACCAAATGGCCTCATCCAAATGTGCATTTTCTGTGGCAGCATGTGGCATTGCATGGCATCACAAACTGCCTTTCCACTGTTCGAGATTTGGCCTTCGCAGTTCCAAATTGGATCTCCGCCGGCATCTTGGAGGACGCTGGTTCCTTTGTCAGCCCAGAGGGGGGCCAATCAAAAAAAGAATCCAATGAGAAAATCCCCATATCCGCTCTTTATTTGGCCGAACCAAGGTTCTGAGCTCCTGTTTGTTGCCACGAAACCTCATTGCAACACTGCCACAAGCCCTGACTCCAGTCCACGCAAACAAAAGCTTCATACAGTCAAACTGAGTCAAACTGAGTCAAACTCCCTTTCATATCATGGCGTATCAGCGTATCAGGTCAAGTGGGCGAGATGAAACCGAAGGGAACACAGCCCTGCAACACATGGAACCCCAGGTGGACTTAATTGAAGCACCTGACGATCGCATATGGATCCAGCTTGTCGAACCAGCCGCCACCGCTGAGGTTCAGTGCATTTCGTACTGTAATATGTGCCTGTGAGTCAGATTAGTCAGATCGCACCACAAGATATCGCCGATATCGCAAGATCATTTCAGGAAAGCTGCAAGCACGAATGGCTGCCATATCATTCGAATTGCGCACATGATGCACCATGAATTGATGAACTCCCACGCCTTGGCACCACGATATGCGACACGGAACCTGCTTGGATCAACAGCCTCCACAATCTTGCTTTGGAAGAGACCTGCGCAAAATCCATGTATCACCATATTATCAAAACAAGGAGGAAAATGCAATGATCCAGGGTAGGATGAGCACGAGGAGGACTGAGCAACAAAAGTAGAGAGAGGCGATTGCAACCATATCCCCCATGATAACAATGAGCATGCTGCTGGCTAGAAAGATGACAGGCCAGCTGAGGATTTGGGATGAGTTTGGCAGGTTCCAGGCAGTATCACTTTCAGTCTATCATAGTCTATCAGTATGCTGCTGCACCTTTGCGGAAGTTGTCTGCTTGGTCTTCCGTCTCCCATCGTTCAATCAAGGACTTGATGATGCCCTCGCATGGCAATCTGATAACAGGTGTGCCCAGGGCAGGTTGTAAGAAGCTTTTGTATCTTTAGTTCCGCTTGGCTTCCGAACCTTGATGGTCTGCTGCTTGTCCAACGTGGAACCGCGGCATGACTGCAAGAACTGTTTTTCCTTCTGGCTCTTCTTGATCTGAGCATCGAAGCTAAGGGACAAAAAAAAGCACATCCGAAAGAAATTGCGACGAGATGAAACGCGTCTTTGAGGTCTCCACGAAGTCTACGAACCTTTTCTTGGATGCCTGCCATGACACTTTCACTCTGAGTCTTCAAGAGTGTCAGAGAGCTTCCCCAGTGCACTGACGGTCCATGCCGTTTGCTCTCTAGATCTCTCTAGCCTTCAGCAGCACGATCTTCTCGTTTGCACCTCCTCTCTGAAGGCCACCAAAGATCCGGAAATTGCTCAGCTCCTTGGCATGAAGTAGCCCAACCCAGCTTCAAGACTTTCATGGCCTATCATGGCTTACACTTAACTTATATAATCTTGTATATATATATACATGATTGTTGAGGCCGAATTTGCATCGAATTTGCATCATATTTGCTTTACCTCTTGCAGTCAAGGCACCAAAGCAAAAGGTGTCTGATTTGCAGCGCCTTCCAAGGTTTTCATGAACACTGAGCCCAGCCTCAGCTTCAGTGCATTAGTCAACATCATCTACAGCTAGAGCGTGGTGTAATCATGCAACAAATACCGTACGCACGTGCACCAGCACACAACATCAAAGTGAAGCCAAGTTCACGACATGATGGTCTCATGACCCCAAGCTTCGAGGCTGTCGAGATTAAAAAGCACCTTTGAAATGGCAAAATCTTCGGTGCAGCAATCCACACGCAAATCATCCATTATATTAAAATGGCTACAAATACTACAGCTTCGCACTAGTTGGATTTCGCCAGCCTGATGGTTCCAGCTTCTCTCCTTTGGCTTCTTGGTGAGCGCACTGATTTTCTCGTAGTCATACTTGACCTTGGCCACTTTGGCTGCATCAGAAAGGAAAAATGGTATGCAGACGGTCCCTTAACCACTTGTCCTTCATTCACTCACTCACTCGCTCACTCACTCACTCTTTCTCTGTCTCTCTCTCTCTCTCTCTGTTTGTCTCTCTCTCTCTCTCGTCAATTGTCAAGGCTCTTTGTTTGGTACATTTGGTCTTACAATGAATAATGACGTTCAACCGTTAGACTTGCGGCCCCGTGGTGCACGAAATTAGCGTTGACAGCGTGCAAGATGTAGCGTTGCCAAGCCAAGGCACTCCAAAGTAGAGCCTGCCGGCTAGTTCTAGCCTTGCAAAGACAGAAAGCCAATAGAAGTTGCACAATGGACGGGGACTACCCACAGATCCTACCTTTCTCTATCATAAGTTCCTTGCTTGCTCCTCTCATCGGCTACTGTTCCAGCTGCAAAAGCACCAATGTTGATCATCCGACTGCCTACTCATTGCCGTATACAATTAGCTTTGTCGCTGTCGTCAGGATGATCATCCAAACTCATCTCGGCATTCCTCGTAACCGAATTTCATCTTCGGCCAACCAAGCCACATATGTTCGTCATCTTTGCCACTTCCCAAAGTTCGCTTTGGGCGTTGGAGGTCCACTTTTCCATACCATCCATCATGCCTCAGCCAGGCAATGCAACTTCAGGTTTAGAAGTTTAGAAAAAGGCCCCAAAAAAAAACATCGGGGCAAAGATAACTCAGGAGGAGCATGATCGATGACCAATGCTGACCAGATGCAAGTCTGAAACCTTCACTGTGCAGCTGCCACACAAATCGTCGGCAGAGAATTTGTCATAATCCATAACCTGCTCGCAGTGATGTTTTTGGTGTCCTCTCACATCTCACTGCCACTTCCTGCTGCATCAATCTTCATCATCATGTATCACATGGGCAGCGGAAGAAGGTCATGCGAATGATCTGCCAAGGGACGATGATTTCCAACTCCTTGGCTTTTCTTCTGATTAAGGATTATCAAGGTGTCAATGGCAGCTGCATGTATGCAAAACATGCTAGAGCTTATGTTTTCACCAAGTTTCTTCCTCATCGGAATATGTGAGGACACCTTGGTACCTGAAGGAGAGCCAAAACGACTGCCAGAAGAAATTCATGCTTGCGAAACCACTTGTTCGAATGATGTTTACAGGCACCAGCGCTTGCATATGAAGTGTGTGTGTGTGTGCAAGCACTTCTAGCTGTTTCTGTCTTTTCTTCCCTTCCTTCTTTGTTGCTTTTAGTTTGTGGTGGATGTTTGCTTGTGTTCGTTTGTGTGTGTGAGGGTCACTTTTTCTTTTTTCCGGTGCTTGTTGCTTGCTTGTCTACGATCTCACAAATGACTTTTTGCTCACTGTCCGCTGTTCTTGTTTCGCATCTGTTGGGCGGGATTGTGGGATTGAGCTGTTTCTCTCTTCTTTGATTTTCTGACTGTTGATTTATTCTGGTTTCTTTTGCAAGCGTATGTCTGTGTATGTGTATGTGTATGTGTATGTCTTCCTTTGGGGCCCAGTGCGACTGCTTGCAAACAAGTTGCTCGAATTGAGGGTTGACTCCAACATTCCACATCACAGGAGTTTGGAAGCGCTTGAACTCGCCCAACCTCAGTGTAGCAATACAGTGAATACAGTGATGCAACACTGTCACAAGCAAATACTCACAGCTCAATGCACTGATCCCAGCTGATCACATCTCAGGGCGTCGCTTCACAACGCAGTATGGATCTAGTTTGTCGAAGATCGAGTCGCCTCTCCAGTTGAACTCTTTGAGTTATGGGAAGATTATTGATTCAGCTTTCAGCATGGTAATCACCACACAAGACTTTGGAGCGCCACGTCCTTTTTTTTCACTCCACATAACCACGGCTCGGCTCAGATGTAGTTCGCTATCCCGAGCCGCTTCACGGTCGCGGGGCTTCCTTTATGTTCCGCAGGTCGATCACCATGTTGCCATTTCCCTTAGATCCCGACACGAAAGAAAATCACTAACAATCTGTCAGCCATCAATCACTCCAAACAGGAGAGAGCATGATGTTTGAACATGTCGAACATTGATATATCTATATAAATATGTGTATATATATATATATACATGTGTGTGTATGGTTATGTATTTATTTATTTATATTTATTTATTTATATTTATTTATTTATTTATATTTATATATATTTATTTATTTATATTTATTTATTTATTTATTGGTTTGTTTATGTATTCCTATAACATGTGTATATGCATATATATCCTCGTCTTTCATTTTCTATATGCACATAGACTCACCAATAGATGGAATACGCCCAGCGAGAGAGAGAGAGAGAGATGGAATACATTGGGCAAAAAGGTGCCAAAGGAAAAGCATTCAAAGCACAATACCAGCGTCCACGACAAGCTCTGGGCCCGATCCATAGACGGTCAGTCGCGGGCTTCGAGCTAAAGACAGTGGCACCATGGGCCTCTCAAGATCATCCAAAATGCCAACTCCCCAGGAGCTGTCTTCATTCACGACCAACGTTGGCCCACGGCCCAGGCTCTCTAAAGGATTGCCACTGGGCTTTGGCTGCCGAAGCTCAGGCAAAAGCAGCACCTGAACATTGAACGTTGGATCACCACTTCCAAAGAGCACATTGCCTTCTGGAAGGGGAGGCATGTAGGCTTGCATCTCGGGTGACACCAACTTGTATGGGCCCCGATCTTCTAACCCGAGCTTCTTCAAAGACTCGCTGGTCTCTTGGAGTTTCTCTGGCTCCACAGCCAAGGCTACCAGTTCCATCGGATCTCTGCGGTCCTCCACATATGCGCGGACAAGAACACCAGCTGGAGACTGCACTCCATAGTAGCCATAGCCATCAACAACTTGACCACCACTGGAGACGACCCGAGAAATGCGTATCAAAGCCGGCGTGGTGAGTTGCACGAAGCTGAGTCTTGGAGATCTTTTGCTGGAATCTGAGCTTGAAGCTTTCTGGGAAGTTGCAGGCACTATTTTGACCCCAAAGTATCCACCTTCCTCTCCACCAATGCTTGGCGGACCAAAAGCAACGATAACGCTGCCATCTGGAAAAGCTTTATACCGCTGCATTCCCAATGCCTCGCACCAAAACTTTTCTTCTGCAGCCACGTCAGAGGTCTCGATCGCAAGCTGAGACACCAGACGAATCTGTGCATCTTCCTTCATTTTCGCCTCCAACTCTGACATGAAAGTCCGATTTAAGTCCAAACGCGCCAATTCACTTTTCCAAAATTCCACCATTTCAGGTTCACCTTGCGGAGACTCACCCAGCTGAATGACTTTCCCAGCTTCCTTCTCTGCAGCTGCCAGCCGCTCCTGCGCTGATTTCAACTGGATCTCAGCATTTTTCTTCGCCCCAACCGCTGGACGTGCTGGGCAATTAGTGGCCGCATCAATGATGGCCACACAGGTTGGTGGTGATACCCTACCATCCCTGGCAGTTGCAGCCACAGGGAAGGTCAACAGAGTCAACATCAACGAGACAACACACGCCATGACCTTTCCCCATTGGTTTTCATGTGAACTTCCTGGAGAGGATGGACTAAATGATTTTGGTGGGGGCCCAGTTCGGTTGGGTGCCACCTGTGACATGGGAGATGGAAGCCACCCATTCGCAAAGGAGAAACCTGTGCCCAAGAAGATAAGAGCTGCTGCTACAAGCAGACTGCGGCATTGGACAGACATCGCAACAACGCAATGACCCGCCATCAACGCTGCTAAGCTGAAAACTCACCAAACTTGCTGCCTATCTGGTACGTTCTGTGTTTGCAGGTCATGTAGCACTGTAGCAGGAAGATTCAGGGTCTTGAAGTCAGGACGCAGGTCCTTTCGCATGATGGTGTTCAGACTTGAGGCTGACTTTGTTTCCATGTGTGACTGCGATGGCCAAGCCCAAGCAAGAATTGCTGCGGAGTTCAAGCATGCCCATGAATGCCAATGAATAACCCCCAGTTCCCTGCGACCTGGATCAACTTGCACTAGTCGTGAATCAAAGCCCGGTGCATGAATGAATGATCCTACCATTCAGGCCTGCAAGCTTTTCTGCCTTGTCGAGAAAGATGCCTGCAGGGGGTTGATCATGCCAAAGCCAGGGTTGAATACAAAATTAGGCAGAGCACCACAACAAACAGAATAGCCATAGTGTCGAGCGGGAGTGCCTAGAAGAATAGGAACAGAATCCTGCGTTGTTTAGGTATGCTGCACATTGCTGTACCACGTTTTGCCCACTGACGTTCTACTGCTAGTATTTTAGACATACTCCTGGCCAGCATGCTTTCAGTCCAGTTGTGCCAAGAGCCAAGAGTGCTCCGGTTTGCTCCATGCACGTAAGCTCTGTATGACACTGTATGAAGATGCAATGGGGGAGTAGTGGGCGTATGTTTGGCGAAAGCTTTGTGTAAGCATACCTCTCAGAAGTCCTTGTCAAGAACGCGTAGGCGTGCGTGATCTATTGTGGTCTCCTATGGCATGTCCTATGATCTCCTACCACGAAGCTCGAGAGCTTCGTCTGCTATGACACAGGCGTTGGGTACATCCGTGCACCCATAATATTTTCACAGAGCACACGGCCCGAGCAGCAGATTTCAGCAGCACAGGACAAATAAGTGACCAAGTGAAACGGACTGCAGCAAAATATGCGGAAGGTGGATATGTGAAAGGAGAGAGTAAGAAGACGCTCGGAAATGCTCTGAACAATTTCTGCTCACGCACTCTCAAACTCCAGCATTTAGATTCAGGGGAGTTCGCAGCATAAGGATTTGCCATGATTTGCCACTCACTAACATTTGTCGTAACTCTTGTAAGTAGGGCACCATAGGACGAGAGGTTGCCAGGAGCCAAGGCCAATGCGCTCTGCTCATTCTGCTAAACTAAAAGTGGGAAAGGGTGTGCTCTCCCATGATTTTAGCCACGTTGCGCATGCGCTTCTTCTTGGGAGGCAGGGCATCCAGCTTCTCCGTCAAAGCGAGGTCACCCCGAATTTCTATACCTCGTGGTGAAGCGCTGGTTATGATTATGATGCGATTGAAGGAAGCCAAGCCATTCCAGCAAAATCCATCAAGCAGCTCAATCATGTCTTGCAACTGAGTTGCTACCCTTCTGCACCATAATTACGCTGTCTTCAATGGGTGTGTCACTAAGGAGCTCCTTGCAAAGACAGGGGACAGGGAACGCTGTGGAACATGAGTGTGTTGCAAATTCAAGTGTGAAACTCGGCACCACTGATGTGTGAAGTCCTGGCCAGACAGCAAGTGAAGCTGAGTGGAAACCTTTCAAGGCAGGAGGGCAGAGGGTCCCCAGTCCTTCAATGTTCAAAACTCTCCCTACTCATGCACTTTGGGTCATACTAGTATAGCCTCAAAAGACCATGGGTCATGACTGTGTCGCATCAGATCTGCTGATCCTCCTGCAACGGCAGGACCAGTTCACCAGATTTGTTTGGGCCTTGGCCAACTCCTCCAGTGCATGTTCCACAGCACCAGGCTGCTTCTCCTGGACCGCAGTTTGAGAAACGCAGGTGCGACGTCAGCCACTGGTGGTTCATGCTCAGCTGGTCCACTGGCGCACCTCTATCAGCTTTGTCTTCTCCTCAAAGCTCAAGGATGCCTTGGTCACAAATTCAAAGTCATGTCGCAGGCAGCCCAAGCACGAAAATCAAAGAAAATCATGGAACCTGCGAAGATGGAGGACAACTGAGCACCAAACGAAATCCAGCTTTGCGTGAAGGCCGCCCTCTGGCAAGACCTCAGGACAGAAGTTGATGGGCTGATCATCAAGTTTATCAAGTTTCAAAGGTGTCATGACAATTGACAAACAATCGTTCTGGTGCAAACATATAGGTACATCACTTGATAGTTTGATTCAATTTGCACGCATATCTAAATACGTATTTTTGCCACTGGATAATTATGCATGCATCTGAGGAACTACCCGAGAGAGTGCAGGGGCGTGCCGCATGCTCAAAGCAATTTTGCGATTGCCAAAGGCACGATCTGCGTAAGATGCCTGCAGTTCTTTCCCCCTTTTAAATGCAACCAAAAATCTGCACACACCGTGCTTTTGGAAGCAGCAGGCTGCTTGAAACGTGTCACTCACCTCTATTTGCAGTAACCCAGACCCAGGCCTCTAAAACTTCTGTGCCCAGAACCTTGGGTCTATCCGCATGTACCAACCATGTCAACAAGCACAAACACCGACAAACAGGTCAAAAAGGTCAAACAGGTGTATGTCTGCACTGCAGTCAAGTCACTCCAATGATGCAAGCCTCCTCACACTGGGCAGCACCGCCCACCATGTCGAGCATTGACTCATCACCCAATCTGACAAGACAGATGAAGTGCGATCAGCGATCCCAAACATCATGAAAGGACACTCACACAACTCCAACGCCGGAAGGAAGCCTAAAGTGCTTCTCGCCAAAGATTGCCCCTTTGGTGAGCTCGTGCTTTTCACCAACACCATTGGGATCCAGAAACAGGTTTATCTTGCCTGCCAGAGTTCAAACAAATCAACAAGGATTTGAGAGGTAGGGAAAAGGATGCCACGGTTCTCCATATACTGAAGCTAGCAGCTAGGACAAGTAGTTCTTCGAATTCTCGCTTGAGTTTGCAAGGCTGCAACATGTGGGGGTCCCATACCAGCCTGCCATGAGCAGAAATGATCTAGAGCCTTTTGGCCATGCCGCTGCAAGCTGATCGCAACCAAACAGCCAACGGCCAATGGAAAGCCTTGCGGCGCAGATTTCTTTGGAACCTTCGCAATGAAATTCCGCTAATCTTTCTTCGTGCAAGACTGACTTTGGTGAGCTCGCCCCCTCAAGAAAGAAAACGGTTTGTCCTCTTTTGAGCAAGATCCGGCTTCCTTCAACCAAATCTACGTCCAATTATCCACAAGATCCTGACATCAGCGGCGCCTCAAAAAGGGCATTGCGCGAAGCAGCCTCCATCAGGACAGTTTTAAAATATCACATCCGCAGTGTTCCTCTGGCCCTCGCAGGGCTTGGTTAAACACAAGGAGTCTGAGCCTGTCTAGCTGGACATCATCAAAACGCTGGAAGAGAAGCGGGTTCAAAGATCGGATCTCACCAGCAACAGACCTCGATTGCTCGATGTTACATTGGTTGTTTGTTTTATAGATTCCAGCCTAAGAATTGATTCACAGCATTTTCACGGCAGTCCCCAAAAAAAAACAACCACAGCAGCGGTTCATTTTCCAAGTCACTTTTCTAAGGCTCGAAGCTCCATTTGCATCTTTTGCGGTACTCGATGGCCAGATTTTTCGGTGTTCAGCACAAGCTGCCGACACCTGCACAAGGTCCACTTGTGTGGAAAGTGACAAGGGGAAGCTCTGGGAGCTTGGATGGAATAAACCATAATAAACCACTAAGACTGTAAACAAGTCGAACAATTAGATGGAGTCAGATGGAGTCAGATAGAGTCTAAGAGTCTAACAGAGTCAGATACAGTGAAGCAAACAGCATCCGACCTGTAATACAGGGGCAGAACGAAGTTCAGGCCCTTCGAAACGCTCTCCTCTGCGCCTACCGTCGTGGTGTACCATCATGGTGGCATGTGTGGAGGCTAAATGATGTATCTAGTCGAATCGCCTTTTGTATTTCAACATGTCAACACTGTTGTGACGGGTTGACTGCCCATTTCAACTTCAACTTTGGGTGACATCTTTTGAGGTTGTTGCAATTTGACCACATCATTCGCAACGCATGAATGATGGTAACACGTGGCAGCGCAGTTTTTTTGGTGCTATGGGCCAGTCGTCAGCGAGGTAGATGTCAAAGGAGCCTGAGCGGGTTTACACCATTCTTCCCGTCACAGGGTCTTCCTTGCTCTCCCTTCATCCCTGTACCAATCAGCTTGGCCGTTGGCAACCACCATGCTGCGAAATGTGTGATACATGAAGATAGTAGTTTTATGAAGCTTCAGAGCGATGTGGACGTCACTTCAAACTCATCTATCCTATCTCAGTTCAAGACAAGGGGGACGTACCAGGCAAGACCTCTCAAGATCAAGCAAAGTGACAGTGAGCGAGTAGGACAGCGACCCCAGTGTTTCATCACGGTGTGCAGCTCTCCGATCCTTGGTGCGAAGCACATCGTGCGCAGCCAAACAGAAATCTCCTATTGGAGAGTCTACGGCTGTCTGATGAAGGGCTTCAGCAAGGGTTTGGCCCTTGCAGTATCTTGCAGTTGTGGATTAAGAATAAGATTATTATTAGGTCGCTACCCCAAAAAAAGAACAGAACCGAATCAAAAGGAAGAACTGTAAAATTCCGGGGCATGGTACCTCAAGGTCTTCTGCTTGAGCCAGGCTAGTGCCAATATGAACTGCATGCATCGGTATTCGAGCCCTCTCCGGGTCTGCACAGGTGCGCTCTATGGATTGAAAGGATCTCTCCTCTGAAGCTGGCCTTGAAAGACTCAGCCTGCCAGCAAATCCAAGGGTTGAAAGCCTCCGTGACTTCGAATGTTCGTCCCTTGAGGGCTCCCCTTGGCTCGGGCTGCTGTGTCTCGAAGGCGAGTCTTGAAAATTCCCATCCCCCCACTCGATCTCTCTGACCTTCTGCTGCAGCAATTTACGTTCTCTCCGAGCTTGAGCAGATGCTTCTCTCAGTTCACGATAGCGTCGCTCTTCTTCCAGCCTCTGTGCTTCGGCTTTGGCTGCCAGGATTCGTTTTGCGCAGTCGCTTTCCCCAGAGACTGGTCTCTCTGCATAACTTCCATGCAAATCATCCAGAGCCTTTTGCTGTAGCAACTTCCTTTCTCTCCGAGCCTCAGCGGAGGCTTCTTTCAATGCTTGCACATGTCTGGCTTCAGCAGTGGCACATTGGCTCGGACTGTTTGAAGCTTTACCTTGACACGGAGCATGCCTTGAATCTTCAGGAAGATCCCACCCAGAATCGCTGGCATCTTCCAATGCTTTCCTCTTGGCATCAAGCATCTTACGATCTCGACGTGCTTGAGCTCGTGCTTCCTGCAATTCCAGTAGGTGCTCCTCTTCTTGTCGAGCACTCCGCCGCGGGCTTCTTCCGTCGCCGGGCGCTCCATCTTGTGCAATTTCACGAAAATCTTCAGTCAGATTCCAGATGGGATGACTGTCTGCGTTCTTTTCCAGGTCTTTAAGCTTTTGCTGCACATAGCGTCGATCTCTACGAGCCTGGGCGGCTGCCTCGTGTAAGTCTGCCAAATGATCTGCAGAGCGAGGAACAGGACGATGATCAGTTCTCTCGCATAGAGTTTCCAGCTGATATCTAGCAGCATTTGCTTCCTTTTCAGCTTGCAGACGTTGCTGTACCTGCTGTCTATCACGGCGAGCCTGTGCTGCTGCTTGCTGCAAGGCTAGCAGGTGTTCTGCCTCCCTTGCAGCTCTTTCACATGCACTGTTTGCACCGCTTGCGGCAGATGTGGGGCCTGGTTCTGCACTTAGACTCCTCTGACTTCTGCCCAGAACACGGGCTTTCGCAGCAAGTGCTGCTTCCCGGTTCTGTCTGTACTCACTGGCAGCCCGTGCAGAATCTGGTGCTGGTAGGGGTGGCCGTCTTCGAATTTCGTCTTTCCTCGGGATGCCCTCCTCCACCACTTCTGGGGCTTCTCGTGCACGGTCAGATTTAGGCATGGTCAAATCTTGGTCACAACGATCTTGGTACAAAGGCCACGCAGGCAATGTTTCTGCAACCGCACGGATGATGGCACGTTCCAAGATCTGCGTTACTGTTGGTCTCATCTCTGGCAGCTTCTGCAGGATGTCAACCACAAGATCTCTCAGGTCTCCACTGTACAAGTCAGGAAGCTCCTTGGGGGCAGCTGTGACAATGTTATTCATCAACGCTGCCATGTTTGTTCCTGTGAAGGGTGGTGCCAAGGCTAGCAGTTCATAAAGAACCACGCCAATGGACCACACGTCTGCCTTTGTGCCATATGGCTTGCTGTGGCACACTTCTGGCGCCAGGTAGATGGGAGTTCCAATCATGGTGATTGCCTCTGCAGCTGTGTGATCCAATACTTTGGCAATGCCAAAGTCTCCAAGCTTTACAGCTCCAGACAGTGTCAAAAATATGTTTTGTGACTTGATATCTCGGTGCAGGATGTGTAGCTTATGCACGTAGTGCAGGGCCAAGCAACACTGAACAAAGATTGGTAACACTTCACTTTGACGGAGGATCTCAGAAATAGACTTCTTCCTCTTTATGAGCTGGCTCAAGTCGCCTCCGTCTGCGAACTCCATAACAATGCAGAGCATGCGGCCTTCCAAAAAAGAATCGCAATATGCCACAATGTTTGGATGCTTCAAACATCTCAACACATCCACCTCATTCTTTGCTTCTTTCTGAGCGAGGGAGGGCATCCGTGACAAATCGATCTCCTTGACAACACCTGAGTTCCAACATTGACAAAATCTGAAGATTGAACTGGGTTGCCCTCAACTTACACTTCCCACCCGGTAGTACAGCTGGTAGCAGGGAAGAGATGCGGTGAACAGACAGGAGGTATAAATTTTAATAATTCAGCGTGCCAAGTTTGCTCAAAACCTTTAGGCTCACTCTTGGTTCCCAGGGTTTTCTTCTCGCAACTTTTACACTAAGACCAGCACGCTGTTGTCGACTGTTTCGATCACGTACAAGAACTGCACAGCCATAAGAGCCGCGGCCCAACTCACGTAAGCGCTCATACCTTTCCATCTCGGCTTTCAGCACACTGAAGCAAAAAGAGGTCGCAAAGGTCTACAACTTCAAGCAACTTTGGCTTGAGGCAATCTTTTCTGGGAAGCATTTTGAGCCACCCTGTCTTCACAGGTACAAACGCGGTATCCACCTCTCATGAATCATACCATTCAAAAGCCGCGAAGAGCACAAGACATGCAACATATATACAGTACATATTATGCAAAACATTGTGCCGCCAACTGCCACAAAAATGATTCCACCTGCATATGGATCTTTACCAGGCCGTCCTGCAGATCACAACCAACGAACGCAGATTTCTTCGTAGCAAATGCATGAGTTGCCAGCTGACTTCACGTTCAAAAACAAGGTGCCGGGCATCTGAGAGGCTCGCGACTGTTGTCATCTTTCAAAGGTTCCAAAAACGAAACTTTAGTTTCATTATCAACATCGCCATGAACATCAACATGAACATCGACTTCAACATTTCATCATCGTTGTCATCAGCACCATCATCACCATCATCATCAACAACATCGTCATTGTTTTCATCTTCATGATTCAATGATGTATGTGCATGACGTATGTGTGGAAGTGCAAGAGAACGTACAGTAGCGTAGCATGACGCATGTGTGGAAATGCAACAGAATGCATAGCAACGTGGCATGACGTATGTGCGCAAGTGCCAATAAACGATATTACAGTACCCCACCCCACCCCACCCCCCAAATCCAATGTTATGTTGATACGGCGATACAAAATGTGACAACAGTCGTGAGCCTCTCAGATGCCCTGCACCAAAAACAAGTGCCATAGGGCCCAACAAACTCAGAAGGCATGGCATGATCTCTCTGATTCGTGTCAGATCTCCTGGCCAACTAGTTTGCGTCGTGGCAGCCAAAGCGCCAGTGTGTTTGGCTCCAGAGAAGCCCTCGGAGAGCGACAGGGCAGTGTTCCTCTTCCTCAGTCAGCAGGGTCAACAAATGATTATATACAGATGTACAGATGTTTGTAGATGGATTATAGGACACAAACCACAACATCAAACAAACACCTAAAATTACGCATTTTTTTAATGAGCCAGGCAGCTTCTCCGAAACCAGGTCCGGCAAACTCACGGTCCGAGGATTCATCTGATCAAAAGTGAAAACCACAACAGGGAAGTGCTGCTAGCTTTCCATGTGGCCTCAACGAACGGAGAAGAAACAGGCGTGGGACTATGTGTTAAAATGGGGAGCTGATTTACAAAGCCCCTCCGGATCAATGTGATGGTATGCAAAAATTGATCACCTGTGCTGCCTGTGCTTTGCTTGAACTTTAAGACGTTCAATGGTTTGCGGGCTCCCCTTTGGGTGAGCCTGCACAGCAAACCTCAAATGGCTACAGCAAACGAATCGACAGCGGCAAGGACTGCCCATATGCGAAAAATGATATTATGCATCATCATACATCCTACAGGGGCCTAAATGATTCGTGGAGTATGCTGGAGTGAATGCAGCCCCACAGCGCATGAACATTTTCACACAAGCAGCTGTTCCGAGCCCGGAATGGGCATGCATGGGCAGAGCCTCCGAGTGGATGGGTGCTTGGTGGCGCAGTGAAATGGCGAAATATATGTGACCAAACACTGTCCAACTGTGGGTTCAAAGACGTCTACCACATAGGCAGGCAGCTCTAAGCCTGCCTGATGGGCACAGAAATTGCAACCAAAGCTGGAAGTTAAAATATGGCAATCATTCAAAAAGTGAAACTGATCAGCATCACAAGCCATTTCATCTTCCTTGCATGACTCCTCACAGGACATACCTTGACGACCTGCCACAGGCACCAGTTTCAGGCTTCGTGTCAGCCGCTGATCAGGAGGGAGAAATTGTTTTGAACTTCTCTTGTCTACCAGGAGAACGACAGCACCTGAGGTAAGATGTCGCCCAACGACCAACCCATAATGTTCGGCGCGAACATCTTGCGGAATCATGTGTTCCATGCCCTCTGGTTGCAAACCGAAGGACATGGCTATCCGTGAATACTCCTCCCATTTGTACGGATAAACATAGAGTTTTCCTGGATCGCCTGTCCTTTCAGCAGAGTAGATGGACCAATGAGAATGTTCTTTCCCTACCAGTTCAAGGCCACGGCAGCATCTGCAGCCCCAATGCGAGTTCTGTTTGGGGAAACCAAAGTATTGACTGCAGTCACCCATGCCAACCAACAAGGCGCAATCTTGAGTGGATTTTTGCGGTCCAAGGTCAATAGCCTCTGATCTACACTCGTATCCATTCTGGACCAGCTGGCTCTCACCTCTCATGGTTTCACCTTTAGTCAAAGCAGTTCGCATCCAAAATTCATACTTTGTCCGCAACAAATACGAAATATCTCCAAATTGGTTGCATGGTTCTGTGGAATCACAAGCACTTGCTAGCTCTGCGAAGGCGAAAAGCTCAAAAAACCTGACCTGTTTGTGCGTGACAATAGACGATCCTTTTCTGCTTTCATGTCTGCTTCGAGGAACTTCAGGAACAATGCACTCTTTGTCTGCTCGACGAAAGGCGGTTCTCATCCAATAGTCCCAGCCCATCGTAGGTGCAGATGGCCACTCCTCCCTCAACTGTAACCATACATGACGAGGTAGCATGAAACCAAGGCCAGGAAAATATGTCGTTCGAAACAAGCGGCATTGATCGGATGCAGATAATGCAAATCCCACGTCATTCCAGGCGCTCACGCACCAAATACTTGGATCCTCTCTCAGAAGCCAAGCAGTGCTTCGAAACAGTGTAAGAAAGTCAGGAGCCACAATCAAGTCTTCTTCCAAGAAAATTACCATGTCGTGCTGCTGACCCATAAACGCCCGCTCAAAAACTGTCCAGTAGTGGTGCGCGATTTTGCCTGTGCTTGTTTTAAACCACTTTTGCTGCTCTTTGTTGTCACTGGCCTCTACCTTCCGCTCTGAGACTGTCCAAACCACAATTTTTTGCTGGTACCGCTGTGAAAGTTCAATGACAGCTGACCGCATCTCGGGGTAAGCTCTGTCATCGTCCAACGATACAAAAATTTTAAACAGCTTCATGTCTTCAAGTTGAAGAAGTGAATCCAAACACGCCGCAAGATCACTCTGGCGGTTGTGCGCAAGCACCACCACTGCAGCGTCTACAATGGTAGAGTTGCTGGATGCAGCTGGCAGAATGGTGTCTTCAAGAGCCTCGCCAGAATACAAACACATTTTCAGGAAGCTTGTCGTCTTATTATTCCTGATCAGTTTCCCCATCATGGCCAAACACTTCTCCCCTCGACAAGAGATACCCCTGCACAGATTGCCAAGCTGAATGCACTCGTGCTTCGCATCTTCTATGGAAGTTTCCAAGGTCGAACCAGCAAAATGTGAAAAACTTTTGCTGCTTGACTTTTGCCAGGTGCACGTTGCATTCTTTTTGGTCGGCAGAGTGGTTGGAATTGGTCCTCGAACTATGTTGGAACAGTGCGACCGCTGCAAAAAGTTGGTTCGTTTCCTTGGCCCTGGCACAAAGGGCAAAAGTTTTTTTGGTGCCTTTCCATATGTCAGGTGTCCAAAAGGGTTGAAAGCATTCGATACCTGATGATGCTGCAGCGTTAGCCATGACAACCACCAGAAACATGCACCCGTGGCTGCAAAAAGGATGACATTAAGAACCAGAAGGATCTGGACCAACCGCAAAGGAGCACATGCTCGTCTTGAGCACGATCCTTGAGAGGAGTTTCTGCTCATAATGACATCAAAGCGATCTCACTTTCGCCCATCTCAAGTGTTGCTCTCTTAAACCAAATACGAACTCTGAGAGTTCCCTGGAAAGGGCAACGTTGTGCGGTGCACAAATCTGATCGACAATATTGTCAAATGAAATCGACCGAGCGACGCCGAGTGACATGGCCATGGCGAAATGACATGGCGAATTTGGTGAATGTGTCACCAAAATAGCTGGTAAATGGATGTTCATCCCACTATAGTAATGTATCTATAGGTATTGACCCATACCCATATAAATCCAATGGTGCACTTCACATCGCCGTGTGTCAAAATTTCAGGATGTTTCTTGCGCGCTGGATGCAACATTACTTGCCTTTGTCATGTATATGTTTGGACTCAATGCAGTTCCAACTGGACTGATTGCATGACTGCAATTTGAAACTCGGTCGATTCGCAACATAATTTCTCCTACGGAGTCGAACGCCTGCAGTTTCAAAACAAACCAACGAACCGGTGGACAAGGTACACACATGGTGGACATGACAGGATCTGAAATCGGTAGCACCCCTAAATTGTTTGGCAGTTTGCAGTTTTTCCATGGGAATTATTTGAACAATGACGCATTCAATCCATTCAATCGAAATTCAATTTGTTTCCAGGCCCCTCTATCAATTCCAGGCATTGACTTGTTGTAAGAAAATACAAGCACTTCTGAAAGAAGTAAGGGCGGAACTGGGATGCTTCCAAAATTTGCCCGCACCGAAGGTGCCGTTGCGTCTCTTTTTGCACGCATGCGTGAACCGGAAGGCAATTGCAATAGCTGTTAAGTTTAGCTTGGGGGGGGCCTTTATTGGTCCAGAACCCTTTGTCTTTCCACGTCTTATTTTGAAGGGGCTCAAATCCGCTAAGTTGTCAAATTTGGGTCCAACGCCGTTCAACATAGACCCAACATGGCCTGACAAAGACCCAAAATGAGCTCAACATAGGCCCAACATGGGCACAACATAGGCCCAATATAGAGCCAACATAGGCTCAACATACTCCCAACCTCAGCCCTACAACGGCCCAACATAGAACAGAACATACATTGTTTTTATTGGAACGCCGGAGCTAACACTCCGGTGCGGGCGATTATCGTCGCGAAGCGACCAGAATACTGACGCGACCAAAGAAATTAATGTAGGACGGTCAAACACATGCCCATACCCCCAAAATAAGGTTTGCATGATCCACAATGGACAGTTTTTATTGCACTTAGATTTTTTCCATTTCCATCCCAAATTCTTCATTTCATGTGCAAGCATGACGCAGCATCAGTTTGAATGATAGCGATTAAAAAATCTAGTTTTTTCACAAGTAGTACCCGGGCAAGCCTGGGCCGAAATTTTCAATAATAAGGTTTATAGCCAATAGAGCATTAAAAAAAGTGCCTATAGGGTGTGGGCAGGCCCAGTGTACTTTGCAGCAACAACCTCTTGACATCTCAGTCTTGTGACACCTCCCGTCACAGTCTGTCTCGTCTCATTTCATCTGAACTCATACCAGTACATATAGAACTACGCGCGCAACAGCAACGCAGAGCAATAGCGATGCAGCCATTCCAATGCGATTTGCAAACAGTTCTTCTGTCCAAAACCTGCTCAAATACCGATCTCGGCGCCACAGCCAAGAAAAGTATGATTTTGATGTCTTTAAACGTAATTTTAAACGGAAAATGAAAGGCGCCAAGTACGAGAAAAATCAACACAGCTCGTTGCCGCAACAAACACGCATTTCGTGCGAGGCGTACAACACGAGCAATAGCACGTGCAGACTATGTGGGCAAGTTGGATATTGGGGCAATGAATGCCCAACTCGAAATGGTGTCAACCAAGTCACTGTGAACCATAATTCAGCAGCCTCAGCTGAAACTACCAGTGTGGGTGGAGCCACATCAAGAAGGACCAGTGTTGGTTCAGGTTCAACAATGTCTCCACAGACTACAGCAATTTGACCAGGCAATTTCAGGAGGGTGAAGCTCTAAAACGCGGCCACTCCTCCAATCACGACACCAGAGCGTTTTGAGATTGAGAGCGTTGATGGTGCAGAAGAATGGTTCTCTACATGCAATGCAAAGTCAAGCCTGTGGAAACAGAATGGTTTTCAATGGACAATGGTGAAGTTGACGAGCCCTACAACCAGTGCAGCGTTGCTGCACTACACCAATTTTATGGTGATTGCAACCATCAGTTTGACAGGTTGCATGTCAGCAAGGATGAAGTCATGGATCGGTACCATGTTCGAGCTGTGCCAATGACGGACCCCCAGCTCATCGTTTTGGACAGTGGAGCTGACATTAGCCTTTTGGCAAAATCAATGCGTGAAAAAGGTGTTGGCGAACGTCTTGGAAAGACGGTTTAAGATGCTCAAGGAACCAGGTTTTAAACGTTTTGAAAGCGCTCAGCACAACTTGAATGTGAAGGGAATGGGTCAGACCTTGTGGTCATTGAGGATGACTTCGTGGTGGCATCAGTGCCGTTACCCTTGACCAGCCTTGGGCGTCTTCTACACAAAGGCTGGGCATTGACCGTGACCCCTTCCAATGGTGAAGCTGGTATCAATTTGGCAGCTCCAGACAAGGGATGTGAAGTCCCATTGTGCTTCAACACGTGCGGGCTTCAAATGGGATGTGATCGAGCATTGCGTTCCCTACTTCACAAACCTACACAGGCCAGATTGAAGAATGTCAAAGCGTACCAGCGTTTGTGATGACGATGCTGCACATGACTGATGCACCTGTTTCAAATTTTGGTTCAGTGGTTGGAGACTCAGTTCAAGCAGGTAGTTCACAGATCAGTATGAGAATACTTTCCCCTTGAGGCCAGGGGGAGGTACGAAGGCTAGCAGGGCTGGGGTAGGGTGGTAATCGTAAGGGGATTAGCAAGGTGAAGTCGGAACGCGGCAACGGTCTGACGCGGTTTTTTGGAGTCGCTGCAAGGCACAAACAGTGCCAATCTTTTGATGTTGATGAGGTTGCTGAAACTGATGAGGTTTCTGAAACTGATGATGACGAAAGTGATGGTAACAGGAACGAGTTGATGACGACGATGATGAGGACGAAGAGGACGAAGAGGATGATGAGGATGATGAAGATGATGAGAACGATGGGGATGATGAGGATGATGAGGATGCTGAAGATGAGAATGAAGATGAAAATGAGGATGGTGATTATGATGAGCAGGGCTGCTGTAGGGTTGCAAAATCTATGTCCAGCAAGCGAAAACCCCCCAATGCAGTAATCGTCTCTCGCCAAGTGTTGTAAGCCAAGGAAACGCAATATCAAAAAAAAACACCCCCCAAATAATGGAAGCCCGAATCTGCATAAAGATGTTCGAGACAATGCAACATATGTATGA
Source organism: Cladocopium goreaui (assembly GCA_947184155.2). Taxonomy (NCBI): domain Eukaryota; class Dinophyceae; order Suessiales; family Symbiodiniaceae; genus Cladocopium; species Cladocopium goreaui. Next base: position 109,432 of record CAMXCT020000499.1, on the reverse strand, counting down.
TGATGGTAAAGATGATGATAAGGATGATGATGATGATGATGATGATGATGATGATGATGATGATGTGAATGCTGCGAATGATGGGGATTGTGATGATGATGATGATAATGATGATGATGATGATGATGACAATGAGGAGGAGGAGGAAGATGATGAGGAGGATGAGGATGAGGATGAGGATGAGGATGAGGATGATGATGAGGATGTTGTTGCTGATGATGATGATGATGATGACGATGATGATGATGATGATGATGACGAGGATGAGGATGAGGATGAGGAGGGTGAGGATGAAGATGAAAATGAGGATGATGACCCTGTACCAGCCGGAAATCTCCTCTCCGCGCGGGCTCAGGGGACCCGGGGGGGGATCGAACCTGGGCCTGCCAGAGCGGGGGGTCTAGCTGGAAAGTTTCAAGGTTTCCAATGGTCCTGGTGCCTGCCTATTCCTTGCTATAGCAAGAGCAACTTCAACTAGCACAGCTAGCTTTCGTGATTTGCAGCAGAACCTCAGGTGCCCATGGAAATGCAAGAAGATGCAAGAAGGTCTCAAACCTGAGGAGCTAACCCAGATGGATGCTGGACGTGGTTTGTTTGGCAACATTGACAATTTCCAGTGGACGTTTGAAAATCGAGATGCGCGGACAGGTGGCAGCGCCATTGCGAAGAAGCTGCCAAAGCACAAATTCTTCAAGAGAGCTCGGCGTCCAAAAGGTTGGTAAAGTTTTTTCCTTGACCAAGAAAAACGACACTCCACTCCATGGTTCTGAAGTGCGACGCATGGCCCTGTCTCGCAAACACCTTCTGGACTTCACTTGAACTTCTTCTCGGTAAATACGATTGGAGTCTTGACATGTTGGTTTTCCAGAGTTTGGACACGTTGGCTGAGTCTAGTCCATAAGGTTTCCCTTGAGCCACTTTGGGAAAGTCCGTAAAACTTTGCTGCAGTTCGAAGAAATGCTATGCCCATGGGCACCAAGGCCTGTGGTTGATGTGCAATCAGGAGCTGGTGACGACGTCATCGGCTATGACGCCTATGATATTCCAAGAGTATACCAAGAACCATCCAAATTCAGATCTGGAAGATGCTGAAATTAGTGAAGCTTCAGGTGCACAGCGTGAGACGACAGAACAAAGTTTCATGCCCAGGAAAATGGCACGGTTTGATGAACGTGAAGGTTGGTTGAGAACAATGGCACTCGAGGTGATGGTGAAGGATTAGTTTCCCAACAAGATGATGTTCCTGTTGGAGGAACGCTTCCCAAATTTCCAAGGTTGAACCCAGAATCCAGTCCGAACTCAAGCCGTCTCTTCGTCCCGCACTATGCTGGAAACGGGAAAAATTTGACATTGAGGCGAGGTGTGTGGAGATCCAACGTCTTTTGGACATGGGAGTTTGAGAAACCCGAATGCTGAAGAAATTCAAGATGGCACTCTTTTAACAACAAGGTTGGTCCATGACTCGCGTGTGAGAAATGGGCGATGGATCACACGAACCCCATATGTGGCCAGAGAGTTTAAAGGAGCATGCAGAAGAAATTCAACAAGTTTTTCCCCAACAAGCGGAATTGGATCACGCTTGGTGGTCATGCTGCAGCTTCAAACCCCCTGAGGGACCATTTTGGGTTCTAAAATGGAATCTACAAGGGTTGTCTTAGAACCCAAAATTTTTGGCAGTTAATTATTCCGTTTTTGGGTTCTAAAATTGGTTTTAAAATGGTATTTTCCACCCTAAAAAAAATATTTAAAAACTTTAAAAAAAATGTTGAAACCATCGCATTTCAGGAAAAAACGATGAGGAAATCTGCGCCCCCAAAATATTGATCAACATGAGGCGAATCAAAAAAAAACACTGCAAAGAGCACTCCATGTGTCGGTAGCCCACGGCTTCAGCCACAAGTTTCAAAGGCACAGTTACACTTCTCGATTTGTGCACGGCGGACTTTTCCACCCTTGTCGATGGCCGGTGTGGCCAGTCAGCGTCGCTTACGCAACACGGCTATGGCTAAAGCCTGAATTGGCCGAAGGAGCTCCTAAAAGGGGCGGTTCGAGCCATAGGACCCACCCGGAGTGTGATCAACCTGGCAACAGCGTGGATCATGTGGTCTGGGGTTAATGGTAGCAGGGACATCGGTAGCTGAGGTTGCCATATCAACATGCCCCGTGATCACACGGCGGGTTGGTACCATCAGGTCGAGCCACGTTCGGTCTCTGGGCACTTGTGACCCCTCATCCTCAGTCTTGGTCGCCAGCTTCTTGTGCACTTTCTTCGCCGCAGTGAACGTCTCATCGTGCAAGATGTTCCACTGCTGTCCACCTGCTAGGAAGGCACGAAGAGCATCTTGAGCAGATGGTTTTGTTAAGCCATCAGCCAACTGCTGAGAGCTGTTCACCCATCTTAAGCTCGTCTGCTGCTTTTTCAGATTCTGGGTAAGAACCAGCAGTTCCAAAGCCGAGTACTTGTCCTTCGCGTTGAAGGAAGGCAGATCACCTTGAAGAACTGCATCATAAAGGGCTTTGGCATCGGTGACCAAAACTCCGCGAACCTTCTTGGCCGTCTCGGCCGGGTCTTGAAGGATCACCTCGTCGCCCAGGATCTCCCGCCACTGGATGCGGACAAACATCAGCTCCTGCTCCGCCTCGGCCAATGCCTGAGTCTCAGCTGCCAGACTTGAGCGGCATACCCTGCGCAGCTTAGAGCTGCCCCAACTGATCACGTTCACTGGGCCACGTTGTCCTTCATCAACCATGCGCCGGTGAACAAAGCCAATCAGCATGCCACCAGTACTTGTAAGGTCAACTCTGTTGGCCAATGCAGCGTCGGACCACGCCACAGCCACCAGATCATCTGGGTCTTGTGCTTGGAGGTCGTAGATGTTCAGGCCAATGTCTTTCTGGCCATAGATCTCCCTCACAAATTTGTTGACCTCGGCGATGACCTTCCGGTCGGCCTTGGGCAGAACGCTCTGCAAATGGCTTAGCTTGGCAGCGTGATGGGGAGCTGTCTGGTAAACTCTCCATTGGGCGGCCCCAAGGATGCACGGCATTGGTGTCGTTCGGATTCCGTTAGGTCCTTGGTGGTGCCGTCCTCAATCACTTGTCCAATGCCACTGCAGAAGTCCTTCTGGTGTAAGAACCAACCAGGGAGGCCGTTGTGGTAGGTCTCCTCAATCTGGACACCACAGTGCACCAGAGGCGGTGTCTCCCAAGGGCTCCACTTCATGGACTTGTGGAAGTCTTCCAGGAACTGCACCCATGCTGGATGCTTCTCATCTCCGCAGAGTAGGAAGTCGTCCACGTGCACTCCCACAAGGCCAATCGTTCGTAGTTCTTGGGTTTGAGGATCTGGAGCTCGTAGTCGCCAGATACATGGTTCCGTTTGCAGTCTTGAAAGCTTAAGCTTGTTGAGGATCTCGGCCACGTAGAGGTAAAAGTCTCTAGGTGCCACAGTCAGCCCATAGGCGGACTTCAAAAACTTCACAGCTTGATCCTCTTCAAGTTTCAGTGCTTCCTTCAGCTCCTTGACCGGTCTGCCGTAGATGTTCCTGACACTTTGCGTAGGACCACCTTGCAAGAAAGCAGCTTTCGCATCGGCTTTAAGAAAGCCCCAGTTGTTCAGACTAGTAGCTTGGAGCATCAATTGTCGACCACGGCGACTGAGGGTAGGACTTCGGACATTGACCAATCCAACGTCCGGGTCTGTAAAGCCCAGCACGACCAGACGTGCTTTTGCTTTGAGGGTTCCAGGATCGTCGGTGCTCTTGAACGTCAGCACCCATCTCATCTTCATCAACCGATCCTGCGGTACTTTGCCAATTGCTCCCTCACAGACACGTGAAGTCAGCCACTCATTGATCTCCAAGGCTTTTGCTTCTGTCATGGCTGAGCGTTGTTGTACATTCAGCTTCTGCCAACTCACTTCGACACCTTTCGCCACCTTCTTCGCCACAAAGCGACTAGGGTCCTTCACAATTGCCCGCCACTCGTCCTCATTCTTTGGAGCGGGGATGGTGACGGCGAAAACCAAATCCTCGAAGTCACCGGCAGGCAAGGTCTCATCCACATCCATATAGAGAGCGTGATGCGCTCCTGTAGAACCTGGAACTTCTCCATGTCGTAGAAATTCTCCTCTTTGTACATGGTGAGGTCGTTCCAGTCGTTCATGGCGGCGACGTGCCTCCAAGAACTGAGGATGTTGAAATAGTGGACCTGAGCTCTGTGAAGAAAATGGCATGTACTCGGGGTCGTTGATCATGCGATCGATGTCAACATCGTCCTTGACAGTGTCAGCAATTGATGGTGTATAGCCATCGGACTCCTCAGCTTGCTCATCCTCTAGGCGTGGCATCTTGTTCTCGCCATGCCCCGTTGACATTGCATCCTCTTCTTCCTGCTCTTCCTCCAAGATCCGCTTCTGTTGTCCAGAGCGATCAATTCCAGACGTGATGGGACCGGCTCGCTTCTTCTGTGTGTCTCTGACCATTTGTTTGTGTGTCATGGTCACATCATCAAACTCTCCTTTGTTGATCAGCGATGTCAGGTCTCCAAACGTCCATGGTGTAGCCAAAGTAGAGCTGGAAGATTCTGCAACGACACGTTCTCGTTCTGAAGCAAAGCGAAGTTGTTGTGAAGTCACCCGCTTCAGTCTTCCCGAGGCGATGATCCAAGCAATCTGCTTGGGAGATCGTCCATCTCCATCATAGGTGACTCTGGTCTCCAGGGCCAGCACTCTCGCAGGACCATACCAACGAGCCACACGCCTCCGAGGAATGTCAAGTGGAATGTGAGAACGTTCTTGTTTGTCTTGAGGTGGCTGGTAGCGCTTGTAGAAGACAAGATCGCCCGGGTGGTAGTTCACCAAGTTGGGCATCCTGGTGTTGTTGGCCTGTTTGATCTTCTCGTTCAGCGTGAACTCTTGGTGCTTCTGTCCGGCATCAAGTCGTAGTTGAAGACGTTGTCGCATCTTCTCCTCTGACGACATTCCAGCCCAGTAGGGTAGATCGGGTCCATCATGGAGTCGATCGCCATCAGTGGGATTGCGACCAAATACCCATTGCATAGGACTGTAGCCACCAATGTTGGACATGGTGTTGTGTGCTGCCACCATGGCCCATGTTGCCAGTTCTGGCGGTGCTGATGAAGATCTCAGTTGAGCCAACAACTTCCTCTTCAAAGTGCCAATCAGCCTCTCGACCTTTCCAATCTGTCCATGTGCTTCGGCAGGGATTCCTTCAAGTTCAACTCCATGAGCTTCTGCCCATTCATCCAGCTGTTTGCTGCGATGGGCACCCTCCTTGTCCAGCTTGATGCATCGCGGGTAGCCGAAGTACTGGATCCAACCTTGATGTAGATGTTGAAGAACTTCCATGCCAGTAGGGCAGCGGCTTTCTCGGGCAGGATGGGAAAAGAAGAAGTTTGCTGCCCCGTAGCCTGAAGCCTCGTCCACCAAGACTTGGAAGTGGTAGGTCGTGTCGTCGACAGTGAACTCCATGTTGTCGACTTGCAACACCTCCCAAAGTTGGGTTGCATGCTCCAGGGTCACAGCTCTGCGTGCTGGTGGCATCAGGGATTCTTCACAGTCCATGCACTTCATGTTGGAGGCTATGGTTCTCACCATTGAAGACGCTCCTCTGTCACGCAGCATCTTCACAAAGGCTTGTCGACTGGGGTGTCCCAGCTTCTTGTGAAGACTCATCAGTTCCCTGGCCACTCTCATCAACTCCTGGTCAGTGAACTGCTTGAGACATTCAGGATCATTGTCAGAAGAATCCTGCGCAGCAAAGACTTGTTGCTCTTGTTCTTCGTGAATCTTCTTGACGATCCTGGCCACCTGTTGACACATAGCCTTAGGGTAGAGCGCTGATGCTCTCGTTCGGTTACCTCCTTCACATGGAACATGTGGCCCTTCGCAAGTGCACAGGCGCTGCAGTTGCCAGATGTTCTTTGAAGTGCATTTTACCCTCCAGGGTTTCTTCATCAGGCCTTCGTCAGTTCGTAGTCCATAGGCGCAGCCATCCACTGCGGCCTCATACGTTGTCACGCTTCTCCAGAAGCCCTGTATGGACCTGAACTGCCAAGCCTTGTTGTAACGCGGCCATTCTTGGCCAACATCCCGTTGCTCTGCCACCTGCATCTCCATCAGATGTACTGCACGAGCTGCAAGTCTCTTCGATTTTCTCACCTTCTCCTGCGCCTTGTTAAAGCCTTCAGGGGTGAGCATGTTGAGTTCCTGGATGTTGCTGGTTGGACCACACGGCAGTGAGATCCAAAGTAGATCTGGCTTCTCATCGCGCAACATCTTGACTACCTTGTTGAAGCCTGCATTCTTGTTGAGGTCGCAGCCATTGAAGAGACCACACCTTATACCTTTTCCTCCAAGAGCTTCTACTGCCTTCGTGATACCACTGTTCTCCTCACAGCAGATCTCCATCACCTTGAAGGGTTCCTTCTGTTGGTGGGCCACGACACTGTGAAAGAGCTCCTCATACTCCTCCACATAGGTCTCGGCTTCCGCAACAAGAAATGCAGTCTCCTCCTTGCTGAGTCGCAGACCTTCTCCGGGATCTTCTGACTCCTCTGAAACCTTCGGCTTCTTCTTGCGTGGCAAAATGCCTGGTGAAAAACTGGACGACATCTTCTTCTTGACAGCTCTGTTGATGTCATTCTGTACAGTGTCGTCATCGGCCATCTCATAGCCATCCAAGGGTGTACTCATATGCAAGGACCCGGAACTCCTCAATGATGTGGGCGAAGTTCGGGTCGTAGAGCTCGTTGTCGAATTCGATGCCATCGGTGAAACATTGGGCTCCTCCAGAATCACCGTCTTGTCCAAAGACGTCTTCTTGTTCATGGTGGTGATTCCGGTGGACTGACCTGAGTCCACTCTTCCGCTTCCTGTGGCTGTTGTCGCAGATGGTACTCCAAGTCCTCTGCTGACTCCTGAGGTTTCCTGGCCTTTCTGCCTGGCGTCACGTTCATGGTCAGGTCGATGGTCTCGCTCCCATAGCCGGCTCCACTTGCTGGTGTTGGTGAAGGCGTTGAAGGTGATGCCTTGGGCGGATGGCCCGATGCTTCTGGGCCCGATGGTGAACCTTTGGAAGACTGGTTCTTGTGCAGGTTCTTCTTGTCTTGCACCTGCTGCCATGCCTCCTTCTGCCGTCTGACCGTCTCCAGGCGGTTCACCAGGGAGCGCTCGGCTCCATCCAGCCCGATCTTGCGATCCATCAGCTCGCATGATCCCTTCTCTGGCTTCTTCACCGCCACCTGCGTCTCCACGTCCTTCGCCAGTGGGCCTGCTTGGCGGCAGAGTCCGTGGGACCCAAACGCCGGCGTGTATGTCAACCTCAGATGACATGCACTGCACCCCGTCCATGTCGCGTGACGGTTTGAGCCCGTCACACTTCCTCGTCCTGGAGCAGCTGGAGTGTGCTCGCCCCAGCAGGGCGCTCCCAGAGCCCTCGGGTCGGCTGGGTTCATCTGTTGCGTCCGTGTGAAGTCGTACTTCTCTGTCTGGGGAGCTACGTCCTTGTGGTTCAGGCTCTGGGTCATCTTCTTCGGCGCCATTGCTAGAGAGCGCAGTGCGATGCGCTTGATCGTGGGCAAGTTGTCGCAGGATGTAGTCCCGCATGCTTTGATCCACTTCAGGCAGCGATGACTGTGAAGTCTGGCTTGGGTGGACCACAAACGCTGGATCAAAGTCATGTTCTTCATGTTGTTCACCTGATTCACCTTCGGCCTCACTGACAACCCATGCTGAAGCTTCTGAAACCCTTGCAACTTCATCTACAACTGATGACAAACGGTCACATGATGTTGTGCATGAAGTGTGCAACGTGCATGAGGTTGAACATGTAGTGTGTCGTTCACTGAGCGGCTGCACCATGTATGCCGCCTTCGCATCAAAGTCATCTTGTAAAGGTTGACTCGTTTTGAGCCAGTCACAAGTGAGGTCGACCAAAAGGTGTCCAGCACGACTTTTGCCGAGTGGGATCTTCACTGACGGTGCAACTCGTGAAAGCACCATCCACCGGCCGCTCACATCTATGATAGTGCCAAGGCGATGAAGAGTTCTCATGCCCAGCAAAATGGGGACACGTTCGGCATCCAAGGTGAAAAGACCTAACTTCACCATCTGGTCGCCAAGTCTTTTAGGCACCCTCACAAAGGAGGAAGATACCTGAGTTGCTCCATTGCCAAATCGGACAGGTTTTGTGGCATCCTTTCCAGAGAAAACCTCAACAGGTTCTGCAATGCCATGTGCTTGAGCTCGACGTTGCATGAGACCTTCAAGAGCCTCAAGTGAACACACCGTCTCAGTGGCCCCCAAATCCAGGACACCGTAGCCAGTGGTGTCACTGATCACCTCTGCATCCTCCATCATGTAGATGCAGTGCTCTGGCTTCTCCTCCTCAGGAACGTTGAAGGCAGGGACAACGTTGAAGGTGTTCTCCACGTTGAAGGTGTCCAGGATCGGCTTGTCGTGCTCGTTGTTGACAAAGTCCACGTTGAAGTTCTCCTCAGTCAGCAAGTCATTCTGTGCCTCGTTCTCATCCTCAGGAATGGCCATGAACACAGTGTCCAAAGAGCTAGGTGTCAATGACTCCACCCAGTATGCGCCCTTCCTCATTGGTCTTGAAGACGACGAGGGAGGACCTTGACTTCGGTTATCAGATCTCTTCGGACATGTTCTGAAGCCATGTCCTTTCTCTCCACAGATGAAGCAGCCACCATTGTTGTTGCCAGAGGCATTCATCACCTCAGAGTTCGATGACTGGGTCATGAACATAGGCCTGCTGGTAGGTGATGAAGGTCCTGTTCCACTCGCTTTTCCTTTGCCCTTCTTGCTCTTGCTTTTGCCTTTGCCTTTCATCATCTTGATGGGATAGAAACCACGGCTCTTGCCCTTCGCTCTTTGGAACTGTCTGGACTGCTGGAATGTCCTCATCTTGTTCTCATAGACCGCGTAGGCCTCGTCCAACTCCTTCGTCTGCTCCGGCGTCAGGTCGGAGTAGTCATCCTCATTCCAGTAGGTTCCAAAGCCATCAGTCTCAAACCAGGCGCCATAGACATCTTGAACATGTCCGTGCCAACCATCATAGTCGTAAGACCAGTGAATCTCCTCAGCTTCTTCGTTCTCTTCGTCGGCATACTCAGGGACATAGACCTCCGCAGGGAGATGGGATCCAACCCAGTGAATCTCTGCAGCAGCGTCGTATACTGCATCCTCAGAAACTAGTAGACCCAAACACCGTGATCTTCTACCCAGTAAGTCCTCTTGCGATGGGGAAGTCGATGTAGGTCTGCTTGCAGTAGCTCCTCCTCTTGATCTCTCAGTGCATTCTCGACGTCCCGGAAGAACAGACTGTTCTGGACACTGCTCTGCACCGCTAACCTGTTGGCTGAACTCAGGTTAGCCCTTCTCAAAAGCAGCCATCCCAGAATCTCGTCTGGGAGGACATGCACCTCTTCGACTTCAAGTTCATCCCATGCAAAGTCCTCGCCCGAAGACGAAGAAGTTCCATCATCGTAACCACCTCGACGTTGGCGACGCCATTGACGCCATTCATCATCCGTCCATTCTTGTTGTCCTGGTTCAGAAGGATCATCTTGAGGTACTTGATCATATCCTCCTTGTTCCGGATGAAGTGCTCCACCACGACCGTCATCTTGTCCAGAAAGTTGTGCTCCTCGATCTTGCGGTGTCTCCTTCGGAGAGGTCGGTGGTGATGGATGTGGGGAAGGCCTCGGTGTAGTTCTCACTCTCTGCGGACTCGGTGGTTCAGCTTGAGGTTCAGATCGCGTTGCAGTCGATCCTACAGCTTGTCCTTGAGGTTCTCGCTTGCTCACCTGTCTCGCTCGCACCAAGGCTCTCTGAACCTTTCTGTATGACTCTTGGACCTGATTGGCCCATTCACTCATGGTCATCCCTGCCGGTCGCTTCATCTTGATGAAGAGTTCCTCAAGTTTTGCGCCGGCATCTGGGACAGCAGTGCGGCACAACCGATCTCTGAGAAATCGTAAAAGGTACTTGGTGCCGTTCTTCTTCTGCAGCAAGCGATGATCCAAAGATGGAACCACCGCCCAAGCACGACCTGAGAGTCGGGAAGCCAACTCTGGTCCAAGAAGCTTGCGCTTCCACTTTTCAGTTTTCTCCCATTGGAGTCGTACCTTGCGGCTATAGTCAGCCCATGTGCTAGGCTCACCATCCCAGGTCACTACGATGTCCTTGGCAGACAATGTCGTCATCGTCAAGGGCCTCGAAGTTACGCAAAGTGTCCACGTAGTAGACCACCAGGAAGGAGAGGTCCAAGCACTGCCCGAAGAGCTTGTAGAACTGGGGTGAAGGTGACGTCCAAGGAGTAGAGGGTCTCCAACAACCGCAGGAAGTAGTCCAGGGCACCCAGAAGTCCTGGAGCCCGAGCCTGGCCTGTCACGCTCAGGCTCCGCTACCAATGTCGGTAGCCCACGGCTTCAGCCACAAGTTTCAAAGGCACAGTTACACTTCTCGATTTGTGCACGGCGGACTTTTCCACCCTTGTCGATGGCCGGTGTGGCCAGTCAGCGTCGCTTACGCAACACGGCTATGGCTAAAGCCTGAATTGGCCGAAGGAGTTCCTAAAAGGGGCGGTTCGAGCCATAGGACCCACCCGGAGTGTGATCAACCTGGCAACAGCGTGGATCATGTGGTCTGGGGTTAATGGTAGCAGGGACATCGGTAGCTGAGGTTGCCATATCAACACCATGATACTCCACAAGATTTTTCAGTGGGTGGCGGCCAACCTATGGAGCCAGGTTTTTGCCCGCACTCTTTGCTTCCTTTCTTGCCAAACCATTAAAGCACATCCGAACCCAAATGCTTTCAGAATGTCCTCTAAGTCACCCTTTTTCAAATGAATTCAATTTTGGACTAGTTCCATTTCCCGTGTGACTGTTTGTTTAATTTTATGCAGACATGTCCAACCACATAAATCTTCAATAAAACAGCAAACTCCTACATGCAGTTTTTTCAAAACAATAGTGTTTTAGCCTCAAAGGAGATTTACAAGGAACAAATCATCACATGCGGAATCAGCAAGCAGCTGTGTGTCGAACTACAGTAGCTGTCGCAGCTGTCACTGAAAAAAAAGGTAAGTTTGCCTACCTTCATCAGGATGGAGATCGTAAGTGGAGGTTCACCACTGACTGGACACTTGTTCTTTTGCGATATTTGGGGGGGCTGGACAGCTATGGCACAGAGATGTCACTAGACAATGCACCTTGAGGATTTATCTTTGGGAAGGGTCCTGGAATGGTTTCCTGCTTGCCCAAACGTGTGAAATACCAGCTACTGCAAGGGGAAAACGTTTTAGACCATTTGTATGCTTAGATAACTTACATATGATCATTTGTTGCACGGGCACTCGTCTACTTGCACAGCAAAAAAAGTTTTTAGCTGATTTGATTATCACTAAAATTCATTGGCATTGGGTTGTACCTGCCTACTAGGTATTTATCTTTGGGAAGGGTTCTGGAATAGTTTCCTGCTTGGCCAAACGTGTCAACCACCAGCTACCGCAAGGGGAAACAATTTTAGACCATTTGTGTGCTTAGATATTTTTTTATGTACTGGTCTACTTGTAGAAGAACAAAAGGCGGCGGAAACAGTTTTAGTTGATTTGATTATCACTGAAATTCATTGGCATTGGGTTGTACCTGCCTACCTACCCCTGGAGGTATTTATCTTTGAGAAGGGTTCTGGAATGGTTTCCTGCTTGGCTAAACGTCTGAAATACCAGCTGCTGCAAGGGGAAACCATTTGAGAACTGTTGTAGCTTAGGTAGCTTAGATAGCTTAGATAGCTTAGATATGTTCATTTGTTGCACAGGCATTCGTCTAGTTGTAGAAGAACAAAAACATGGCAGAAATAGTTTTTAGCTGACTTGGTTATCCCTAAAATTCATTAGCATTGGGTTGTACCTGCCTACGTACCCCTGGAGGTATTTATCTTTGGGAAGGGTTTTGGAATGGCTTCCTGCTTGGCCAAACGTCTGAAATACCAGCTACTGCAAGAGGAAACCATTTTAGAACTGTTGTATCTTTAGCTGGCTTACATAGCTTAGATATGTTCATTTGTTGCACAGGCATTCGTCCACTTGTAGAAGAACAAAAACTCGCAGGAACAGTTTTGGCTGACTTGATTATCCCTGAAATTCGTTTGTCTGTCACTACAGCTGTTTCCAGCTGGGGGAATTTTCTACCTACCAATTTGCCGCTCACTTCACCTATTGGGCCCTTTCGTTCAGAGATGTTGCGCTAGACAATATTTGACCCACGCCTTTTCGGAATTAAAGCGAAAAAACAGCCCAAATGCATATTTCTAGCAAATGTACGTCCATTTTCGACGCGGGATTTTGCAGCGTCTTGTGACACAACATGCACAAACCACTTTATGTGTGCCTCACGCGGCGGCAAAAGAAGCAAACATTCAAAAAATAAACTCGAAAACCATGCATTGTTGGGGTGAATGCGAGGGTAAAGGTACAGCTAACCACTTCAAAATTGAACTGAACCCACAAGTTCTGTGAATTTGTCATTTTTTTCCAGTGTATCTGTATGTAATTTTTCTGGGTTTTTGTGCCCGGTGGCATTAGTTCGGCAATATTGTTGCGACATAGTGCAATCGAGCCTTGCAAATCACCAAAACCATAGTTTCAACAGGAGGATCAAACTTGCAAATTGCTTTCAACCACCGGTTCACTAGGGATCACAAATACCTGCACAAAACCTGCACCACATATCATCATATGCTATTATAGAAGCTTCCAAAGTTCTACAATGCTTACGGGGCCGGGGTGCTACAATGATTTTTTTTCATTCTAGAACCCTCCGTGTGGATCCCCAGGTGATGGCATTCTAGAACCTTCCAACTTGAGGCTATGAATTTTGGGCACTTGACCGGCGTTTCCCAGGTCAGAAAAACGCAGCCTCAACGGTCTTTAGTTTCCTGAATGACTATTTGGCCTCACTTCGTTTTGGGAGCACTCCCCTACTTCGTAGCCGATTTGGCACAAAAAAACGCAGCTTGGTTCTATGCTCTCATGTGGATGACTCAGTGGACGCGCACATGCAGCTTGGTTGTTGATGTTGGTGCATGAACTGGAAGGGAAGTTTACAGTCTCAGGTGGAACATTGGTGCCATCTGATGGACAAGACCCAAAGAAACCAGCACGTTTCTTGAAGAAACGACATTTGTTCACTTTTCAGGTGCGATATTGCACCCTACGAGAAATACATGACCCAGCTGGTCAAGGACTTGAACATGGCAAGGCAACACGAGATATTGCCATGGAGAGTTTGGATGTGCCTGCTTTCAGGTCATGCGTGGGCACACTGCTGCGCTTGTCACAACACCGAAGTCACATCCCACATGCATGCGGTGCGCAATTTGTGTCAATGGGTGGCAAAGCTTACAAAGCCTGCGATGGATGGTGTCACTCATTGGGTTGTACAAGGGCACTTCAAGCTATGGTTGTTTTTACTCTACCAAGCCTTGAACAACAACGAACTGGATGAAATTCATGAGAAAAAATTCGTGAGTTTTCAGAGCCGAAGGTCGAAATCTTCAGCGACAGCTGGGCAGGCGGACAAATCGAGAACAGAAAGGGGAAAACATTCAGTGTCTTCAGGTCTTCAGGCATGGCGTTCATCAATGGAAAATTGATTCAAACATGGAGCCGAACCCGAAACAGTATTGCTCTTCCATCGTGCGAAGCACGTGGTTTCTGCAAGTGCTGGGGCGGAAAGTTTGGTCTTTACATTGGACGGCCCTAGAATTTTATCACCAAGAAGGAGGCCAGTGTGGTAATTGTTTCGGACCCAAGCAGTGGCAAAGTTTTTGCTCAGCGTTTGGGAGTCGGCGGATTCAAGCATCTGCACATCAAGTTTTTGCTGACGGCGGCCATGGAGCAGCAGCGGCGGGACTGTTGTCACCTTTGCACATGTTTTATCGAAAGGGGTGGTTTGGGGGAGGATATACGAGCGTCCTGTGGTTTGCGTTGTCAACAACAAGGTGTTTCTACGTTAAAAAACATCTTCCGTACGTAACTTGCTAGACGTTCCTGATATGTTATAACGTCTTGTTCAAGTGATACGTTGTAACAGTTTCTGCAAGTATATTCCGAGACATTCTTGATACGTTGTAACATTTTCGTCACGTAACTTGCAAAACGTTTCTGGTGCGTTGCAACAAATTTGTTCAAACAACTTTAAAAACGTTTCTGATACGTTGTAACGACTTCGTGGAATACCTTGCAGGACGTTCTTGATATATTGTATGTTCCTCAAATAACTTACAAAAACGTTCCTGATACGTTGCATCCCCTTCTTCAGGTCATTTTCAAGACGTTGTTGATGCGTAGTAACATTTTCTTCACGTAAGTTTCGACATGTTCCGTACACGTTGTAACATCATGTCAAATAATTTGCAAAAAATTATTGATACGTTGTAACATCTTCGTCAAATAACTTGCACAACGTTCCCGAATGCGACAGTCTTTGCGGATGGTGCGCAAGCTTGGTCGACAGTAACAAAAATGAGTTACAAACGTTGTCCACTTTCAAGACGCTGAAAGCGCCGCACTTCTACAGGTGCCGTAACCCCGTTTTTGAAGATGCTAAAAGCCATCCAACACAGTTTGCTGGAAATGGGAGCGGTGGCAATTTTGCTGAATGTGGCTGATTTGGGAACACCAAAAAAAAATTGAGCCCGCAAAGTTTGAAAACCCTGACTTTGCTTCGCAGCCGGTGGCAACAGGCATGAAACCAGATGATCTTGATGCGCAAACAAGTACAAAGCGACATCGCCATGTGTGCTATGTGGATGACTAGGATCGAAAAGACAATGTCGTGTTCAGGACAGCCCTGAAGTACTTGGTCAGGTGAAAAATATTTCCATGAGGCTCTAGGTCAAGGACTAGCATGGTATGTCAAACCAGGTCGGGAGACTCGACGGTGTTTGTACATTACCGAAATGGATCCCCTGAATGACGAAAGTGGAAAAGAAAGAAACTCGACAGCTCGACACCCCTGTGACGGTGGATGATGGCCGAGAACAAGCTCAACGAGATCCGAGCGTGGCAGGAACAGTGACGCCTATTTCATGATGTTGTGATTTTTTTTCCAGACACAATTTTTCTGCGCGAGGTCCAATGAGTCCCCCTTACTGTGTTTTTGGGTCGGCTGACTGTTTTTATACTGGCCAGTCGCTTGATGTGCTCAATCCAAAGTCCACAATTAGGATGGGGGTAGGCGGCTGTTGCCGGGGGGTGATGGCGGGATTTCCGCGAGGAGTTGGCTGACGGGTGGCGTGTTGCCATCAACATTGCTGTGGGTGGACAAGTTTTGGTCCAGGAGGAATGCTGCAATTATACCGCACCTCAGCAGAAAGCCAGACCAGCGGCACCGGACCTCATTTGCAAGCTCGTGATCGCAGCAGTCCCTGCCGGACCCGACCAGTTCCCCGCCGGACCTCACTTGCAAGCGGGATCAAGAATGTTCCCCACCGGACCTCAACTAAAAACTCGTGAGCACAGTGGTCCCCGCCGGACCCGAACAGTAACCGCTGGATCAAAGTGATCCCCGCCGACCTCGACCGCACAGAATTTCCGAATATATCAGATAGAATGCCAGAAAGAATGTCAGAAGATATGCAAGAAAGTATGTTTGAATAGATGCCAAATAGATTGAATTTCAGAAAGAATGTCATGATGTATGCCAGAAAAAATGTCAAATAAAATGTCAAAATAAATATACCATATACACTTCCAGATGATATGTCAGAAACTATGTCAGAATAGTGTTTCAAGGTGGGGATCACTCGAAGAAAATAAATTCCATTTGTTTCCCTTGTGGGTTACTTAGGGTTTAGTCCTGCGTAACTGATGTTTTATTTATGTTATCCATATTGTTCATCGATGTTTCACGGGTCTTTCACGGATGTTTCACAGATCTTGTTTTGAGGTATCACGGTATCACGTATTTTTTCTGTTTGTGTTTCGCCTCAATCAGTTTGTCTTGGGTGTAGACGAATGTTTATGTTTGTGGGTGTTTGAGCCGCCGGACTGGAAACCCCGCTCGCAAGAGTGTAATATTCTCTTAGTTTGAGCTGCCAAATGGGGTCTAAATTTTGGTGGAACTCATTCTTTACCATAGGCTTTGTTCATTGTCATCGGCCTAATCAGCTGCACAGCAAATGCATATGTTTAGATGAAGTGCGAGTCATGTTGAAAATATGGAACATCGAGTGCAAGCTGTTTCAATGGCATTTTTCGCAAACAAATCGTTTTTGAGCAACAAACATGTTTCCTTAGCGCTCAAGCTTGGTTATTTTGATTCGGTTGTGAGCGCGGTGGCCTGTTTTGCAGCTGCGCACCGCAAATTTTACGAACGTGGTTTACAATGCATGGATGTGATTTGCCGGAAACTGTTTCGGTTGTGGGGGCGCCTGCTGGAATGAGCACGTGCGAGAACAGATGGCGCTTTATAGTCTCTTTATAGTGTCAAAATTTGGTCGGAGCAATGTTTTTTGGAATGTTGGAAATTTGGAAATGACATTGCTTTGCTTGATGGAAATCGTTGGGTGAAACAAGTACTAACATGGGGCGTGACAAGGAGAAAACACAGAAGACCTTTCAATATGTGGGACAAAGAATTGGAAAATTTCTAGCGATTCAAAGGGTATGAAAAGTGGAAGATTTTCATGCGGCCACAGACGTTTGGATGCAGAGAAGTTTGTCGTGTTTGTATGTTTTTGTCAATTCTTGAGCTAGGGTCTTGGTTGCCAGTGTTTCACCTAAGAACACCCTGTGCCTCAAATGAGCAACCAACCGCAGGGCACACAAGCGGAAAGTGAAAAACTTCAAGGTGTTTACATTTTTCTGGAATTGCCATCGAAGTCCACGTGCCAACAGTTATCATGGAGCAACAAATCGTGGCGCTGAGGAAAAAATATGCGGAATTTAGCTAGTTGTTTCAAGCAGATGATGCAGCATCGAGGGTTCCTCTATGACATTTGCTCGCTTCACGTCCGTGAAAATAGTGGTCTGGTGAAGTGTCTCTTGTTGTGGGCCCTTTGCTTTCACGTCCCATTGGATATCCTCCTAGCAAGAGAATGACGTGAAGTTGCTGCCAGGGGATGTTGAAAGCGCACGTGAAGGGTGTTCAGGTGAATTGGTAGCGTAGCATTGGGAACATAGTTGGAGGTTTTTTATGAGCAAGTCAATAGCGCAGCATCAGAATGTAGTGGCAAGTTGTTGCCAAACAACGTAAGAAACGTATTTGGCAATTGTCGGGCTAAGTTAATAGCATAGCATTAAGAACGTAATTGGAAGTTGTAGGAACAAGTTGGGCAGTAAAAACGCAATGGGGAGTTGTAAGAACAAGTTAGTAGCGTAGCACCAAGAACGTAATACCAAGTTGTTGCCAGTGGACCTGAATTCATTTGGTCACTACCTAGGCTGCTCTGATGAGGGACTGCTTCAAGTGAGGCAGCCAAATTTGACACAGTACTCCCTTCCCAAACAACTCCTTTCAAAATCCTTGCTGTGTCCCAGGTTCTTCCCCTTCAAATCCCCTGAAAATCGCCGATGCCGCCTACATGGTCAAAATATGACATGCAATCCCATGGCAAGACATTTAGACCACGTGTTTGCTTGTTTAACAAGTGCTCTTACGTTCCTCCAGCCATTCCCATACTTCAGCTTGTTCCCATTGTTTTCCCCAAATATTTCCCATATTTCACTCTTGGATCCTTCCCAGATCATTCCCACATTTTTCCCAGATCATTCCCAGTTTTGTCTACCACCCCTCACAGTTTTTTATCCATGTTTTTCCAAACTTATTCCCATGGTTTCCCCAATTGTCCCAAAGCCAGTTTGGTCGCAGTTCCGTTGGATGTCTTGGATTGTCAACGTTGGCGCTGTTGAAGGAGGTTTTGCTTGCGGGTGCTGTGCCCTAGACTTGGCAGAAAGCTCTATTTACCATGCCATCATTGTCGGATTTCTCAATTCCAACCCTCAGAGTGTTGTACACAACATGTTCATACTGTTCATATACTGTTCATACATTATTTTGTCCCATATCCATTTGTTCTTTGAATCAAACCAGCCTGAAGAATAGCATGGGTTTCGCTGCGGCCACCCCAGCGAAGAACACCTAGTAGTGACCGCAAATTTAATTTTGGTTGCGCTTCGAAAATACAAGGAGACAATGGAAGTAGCCGACATTAGCCGACCATTTTCAGTTTGCGCTGGCCGGCAACAAAGCGTGTGCTCAGCCCACGGATATTCGATTCAATTTTGCAAGGAGCTACGTGCACAAGTGGCGCTTGGTTGTCGAACATGCAAGCCGTTTCGCTGACGATTTATTCTTTGTTCGCCGAGTCGAATAGAAAATATTTAGTTTCATGCTATCTGATTTGGCGGATGCTGGTTTGATAGGAAACTAAACCTCCTCGTGACGTTAAGCTGCGTTTTCTCTGCAAACGGTTTGGCGGCATTGTGGCAACAACTGCGTCCCAAAGTGTCTCACGGAATGCTACCGCAAGGTTGTCACATCAAACAAATTGACAAGGGTGCTGCACAAGAGCGTCGTGTAATGTCGCGCAAAAGTGTGCCACAAAAGTCTTCAAAGAGTGCCCTGCAAAAGTGAACAATGACAAATTTCAGCACTGTGATACCAGAGTGTGACAATAGTATCCTACCTATAAGGATGACTGGCGAAGTCTCTCAAGACTGTAATCCAACAATTCAGACACAAATGTCTTGTATACAAAAATATCCTACATGAAACAGGAAATGCTTCCCATGGCCGTTAAAAAGTGTCTGGAGTGTCTTCCACACACCTGTTCCCGGCCTGTTCCCCCTTCATCTCATTTGTCCATTTTAGTGACGATGGCGCAAAATGTCTTCACTGGTCATCACATGCTTTGCACACGGTAAACCACTTTGTTTACCGAACGGATCTTCCCCAAGCATGGAAAACAGCGGGAAGATTCCTCCACCTCGGGGCCACTTTGGGCTTAGGAAGGCCTCACAACAGCAGTTACAAGCAGTGTCACTTGTCGAAATTTGCTGAGTCACTTAGTTTCTTAGTTTCTTTGTTACAAATGGATAGTAGTAGGATGTAATAGAATGCCTTAAAAAAAAATCATGGCACCCTTCTGCCACCATTTTGCACTGCAGTTTGATCCAAGGTTGCAGCATGGCTGGTGGAGCGGCCGAGGGCCTCAAGCTGCCCCAGTTCTCACCAGCCAGTTGTTCACTCTGTTTCTCCATAACCAAAAATGACCAAAATGACCAAAATGACCAGCCGATTGCAAAGGTCCCGACATTCCAGGAACATCAGCCATGGGTGGCCTCACTCTGATAGCTGCACCCACTGCACCCATCAAAAAAACACTTCTTGTGCTGGACCAGTCTCAAGACCGGGACATGTCCGTGGGCATGTTCGCGTTCGCCGCAGCGTCATCGTCATCATCCTTCTCCTTCTCCTGCAAAAATGTTTTCAATGAACCCACCAGACCAAAATACTACCGAAATCCCTTAGAACTTTGGAAAAGTCGCATTGCGCGCCTTTCCAAAAGTTTGGAAGCGCCGAAGGCCAATGAAAGCACCTGCCAAGTCGCAGCTGTCCTGTCCTTGCTTCGTCAAATGCTGCTGCTGAGGCTGCTGCCAATCAAGCCCAGCAGCCAACCAGAGACAGCGAGGAAGGAGCCAACGTACGCATAGCCATAGGCGTAGGCCCTTGGGCCATGGTGAATCACAGCGATAGGAAACTTGTTTTGTGCAGCGAATACCAAAACATGACCTGTTGGTGGTGTGATGTAATTTTGTCCCAAGGTTGCTGCTCCTTTGTCTTCAAATTGGACATCATCGCCCCGGAAGACCTTGGGACTAAGTCTTCTAAGTCAAGACAGAGACACTGAGACGACCTCTCACTTACCCAAGTCTCCAGCCCCATGTAAATTGCCCACGAGAGGAACGGCAGCCTCAATGTTGTGCTAGTCTTGTCTGTTGTATGCCATAGGAGATTGGCAGCTCACAATCAAAAGTGTTTTCTCCGTGAAACCATATTGTGCTATATACTTGAGCATCTGACAAACCTCCTGCAACAGCACAACCCATGGTTGCTCCAATGGCAGCCTTCTTCGCCTTTTCCTTCTTGGAGCCCTGAAGGATCAAGAAACTATAGACAAGAAATCAGGAATCAAGCTAGAACTGACACTTGTTGCAAGTCTCTTTCAGGCCTTCTTGTCCTTTCCAGCATCGCTCTCGGCATTCAGCATCATGGGCACGCAAAGTGCAGAACCAGCTGGCACGTTCTCTCACGTGAAGAAATATGAGTGTATAAATTAATGGTGTAAAATTATATAGATTTATTATCTACAATGTGCCAGTAGTACCGCACAAGGCGGTGGCGGAAGTTTCAAAAATAGGAAACCTGTAGGAGAGGTTGGTTGTTGTGAATCACAAATGGCAGAGCGAAGCCACTCATGGATCGAAAGGTGATTGATGTCTCCTCTTTTTCTCTCTTTCTCCGATTATCTACGTACCTACCGATCTATCGATCTATCGATCTATCTATCTATCTATCGATCGATCCATGGATCTATCTATCTATCTATCTATCTGTCTATCTGTCTATCTGTCTATCTGTCTATCTGTCTATCTGTCTATCTATCTATCGATCGATCCATGGATCAATCTATCTATCCATCTACCTATCTATCTATCTATCTATCTGTATCTCTATCTATCTATCTATCTGTATCTCTATCTATCTATCTATCCATCCATCCATCCATCCATCCATCTATCTATCTATCTATCCATGGATCTATGTATCTATCTATCTATCTATCTATCTATATCTATATCTCTATCTATCGATCTATCTCTTTGTATAGCTATCTATCTGTCTATCCATCCATTTATCTATCTATCTACCCATCTATCTATCTAGCTGTCTATCTATCTCATCTGTCTATCTAACTGTGTATCTAGCAATCTACCCATCTACCTATCTGTCTATCTATCTCTCTGTCTGTCTGTCTATCTACCTGTCTATCTGCCAGCTTGAAAACCAAGCAATTCTGGGAGACTTTCTCATTTTTCGAAGTTGACAACATCAAAAATGCAGCAATTGCGCGAGACATTTTCATTTTTTGAACTGAGCAGCATCCAAAACGAAGTAACTACTGCGAGACTTCTTCAATTTTTGAATTTGACAACATCAAAAACAAAGCAATTCTGCGAGACTTCCTTCAAAAATCGAAAGTTGAGTGCAGCGCTGACGGCCTCGTACGAATGCGTTTTGCGATTTTTCCACTCCACCTGTCTAAAGTACTGCGCCTGTCAGGAAAAATTGAGGACAGGTCATACGAAGTGCTACACCTGTCACGCAAAATCATCTTAGCAAACCTACAGATCTGATGCTCCAAAATGCAACCTCTCTCAGGAAATCAGCGCCCTGACCTCCTAACATCTCTGATGAACATGTCTTTTGTACTGCGCGTGCCACGCGAAATGCATCTTTGAAGATCCTCTTCAAATGCCCCACGCCTGCCATCGTTTTTGGAAATGCTACAAAACCCTCACGTTTTGCTCACGTTTGACAAGGCACAATCCTTTGCGCCTGCCACGCGAAAGCACATCTGAACGTCCAAAAATGCTCCGTGCCCCTCAGATTTTTGCACTTTTGATTCGAAACGTGCTTCGCGCCACAGCGGCGTGCAATTTTTCAACATCTCAACTTCCAAAAGTGGTCCGAACCCCTAGTGCTTTTAACATTTTGACTTGGAAATGTGCTTTGCACCACAACGGCGTGCACTTTTTCGACATCGCAACTTCCAAAAGTGGTCCGGAGCTGGTGTGCTTTGTACATGTTGACTTCGAAATGTGCTTCGCGCCACAACGGCGTGCAATTTTTCATCTCTCATCTAGCCAGATGGCTCCGCACCCGCCGCTTTAGCGAGCCTACTTTTCGACCCTCCGGAGCCACAAATCATTGGAAAAACACAGTGTTTCGCGACTGTCCTACCTTTTCGCGCACCTGCATCTTCTTTCTTCTGACTCTTTCTCTTCTCTGATCTTCTCTCTTCTACTCTTCTCTTCTCTCTGACTCTTCCCATCTCTGCTTTTCATCTGTCCATATTGTCGGAAGTTTGACTTCTAAACTCCCTTTGATAAATATATATGTAGATATTCTGAAATGCCAGGTGAAAATCGTTGTGCTGCAACATGCTCCAAGTGCCACTGAAATCACACAAGGAAACCTCCTATCAGCTGGAGCAGCATGGATATAATGCCTCAGCTAGGCATCTCAAGCAGCTTCGTCATCGAACTTCCACGTGCTGAGATGAACACTCATTACAGCCATCGTCGCATATTCGGTGCACCGAACCGTCAGCTGTGACTGCAGCAGTTGCCACTTGTCAAGCTACAACTAGGACAAAACACCCTGATGTCATCTTGTGTCCATAGTGAAGTCCATAGTGACTCTTGTGTGGTTCCTTCAACAACATCTTCTTCGATGCAGCATTTGACCCACATGTTGCCCTGTCTTGCTCTTGCCATGCACTCACATGGAGGTTTCCTAAAATGGGGATACCCCCAGTTCTCATCTATTTTGATAGGATTTCTGTGAAATAAACTATCCAGCAGCGCATGTTGTCCCACCTTGCATGTGTCCCAGAACATACATCCCGCAGCTGCTCCGCCCACACCAGATTTGGCAGCAGCAATACCTCCTGCCGCCGCCTGAAAGCTGAAAGCAGCCCAAAATTGACCGTTTGATTCATTTTGTTGATGTTCAAACGGGTACAATGCTTTGACCCACAGCTCAACGGTCAACGGTTCAGAATCTGTGATTTAGCTGCACCAGCTCGCAGAGTTGATAGGTGCCGCACCAGTAGGGGATTCGACTTTGCAAACTCCTTACGATTCGCAATGGAAGCCCCCGAAGTCCCCAGTCCTTTCCACAAGACTCCTTCGATGCTTCAGCCCTGGGGAGCTCACGTCCCTCATTCTGCAAGTCTCCTTTTGCCATTTGAACCAGGAGACCTAGGACGCAAGATGAAGCCCGAAAGCAGCAACTGCAGTACGGAGATTTGGTTCCAGAAGCATAGAAACGTTTGCACCTGAATTCAGCACAAAATTCACCACATTTGCACCTGATGTGTAAATAAATATATATATATATTAATATAATATGTCTAAGTAAGTTAGATATAACTATATAAATATATATGTATACATGTAAGTAAGTAGTGTGTGTGTGTATATACGTATGTAGTATGTGTATGTGCAAATGTATACAGTATGTATATGTATGTGTATATGTCTATGTATCCCTCCCCCCTGTGGATGTGGTCGCTGAGAACTTTGCCATCTGCCCCATCTTGTTGCTGGCCCCAAAAAGGGAATAAGTCCTTACCATTGGAAACCTGCCAGAGGCCACAAGCCACACTTTACGAGCCACACTTCAAATGTTCTGGCCACAGAAAGTCAAGTCCCCAACCTTTGGTGATAGCCAGTGAAGGTTTGGGCATACCTGTACCTTGTTCCAGTGCAAAAGTTCACAAAAAAAACTGGGGTTGTCCAAAAGTGGGGAAGATGCCGCAATCAATTTACGGACATCCTGACAGGGAAATTGATGATAAATCATCTGATAGACTGATAGACCACCACAAACCCTTGGATTTAGTTGTAACATGTTGTAACATGTTGTAACCTCTTTGGGACAAATCCGGAAGTTGAAATTGGCAAATGTCGTTGCTCCGTTGCTCTTAGGTCTCCACGGGATCTTGGGGATGAGGCAAACCAGCGAGACGACTCCAGAGAGCACCGAAAGCCACTGAAGCACCTGATCCTGCACAGTTTGGCACAGCTTGGCACAGCATTAAAATAAACTGCTCATATGTAGAACGAATTAGTTTTGATATGCTTCGATCGTTCTCAATCTCTAAGTGGAAAAACCTCTACACAACTCGGACATATCAAGAGACCCACCTTCGCTGATCTTGGTTCCTCGCAAAGATGCAGCTGCTTTTGACCATTGTCATTGTCATGGCCGATTTTAAAGCTTCGATAAATTGACAAGGCTATCATGCATAGCCTACTTCAACAAGGCACGGGATAGTAACTCTCAATAACTCTGTGATTTTGCAAGCTCTTGTTGACTCTTCCATACTCTTCCAAAAAAGGTTCCCGCCTTTTTCTTGGCCATGAAGTTGCACGCTGCAGTCCTGACCCAAGAGCCAAGGCCTTCTTTACTGGAACGGATAGGGAGCTTTGAGGAAAATAACGGGTGAGACCTGGGAATTATTTGCCAATGGTACAAGCTTCAGTCTTGCAGCTGTAAGATTTCAACAATGACGAGTGTCAGCCATTGCCATGTTGAACCTTCAAAACATTCAACAATCGAAATGCCAAGCCCCCAGCCGGCTCCTGGGAAGACGAGGAAGTGTACTTTGTAGCTTAACTAGACAACGAGGCAGTTGTGCATCCACCCTCCCACATCCATAGTCATCCGTGAGCCAAAGCAACGCAGGATGAGTGGTGTGCTGGTTGGTCAGTGTCGATCCCTTCGGGCAGCTTTCTGGGTGACAATCAGGCTACAGACTCCAGAGATGTCGGACCTAAAGAGGCTGCGCACCAATTTCCGTATTTTTTGTTCATTTCAACTACGGTCTTTGGCCTGAAGTTGGGCTTCGCCATTTCAAGGCTGAGATTATATAGGTGTCTTAAACGGGATTGGCAGCATACTCCTTACCTGGGGTCAGGCTATAGACCGCAACCACAAGCTGGTGGCTGTACTCCTAAAACAACCTGCACAAAGAGTCACAAAGAGTTCATCGCGTACTCAGCCGCGTGTGAACGGGGAAGACTGGTCAATTTATCACCAGCAGCTGTTCACCCGAGGCTGGGAGTCCTCGGCACCAGTGCAATGAATCTGAAGTACCGGTTTTTGTTTTACAATTTGGGTTACTGGAGAGGTTGCTGGTCTTGAGGTGTTCTTGTCAAAGAGTGTAAAAACACTATCACTCTTCCAGCACTCCAGAGGGCGGAACCGTTCAGAACCATTAAGAGAAAACATCAGCAGCTGACAGAACAACAAGAAACAAAATGATGGGCAATACATCAGCGTTCTGCTGCCCAGAGATCTGCAGCCAAATATTTTGAGATGGGACACACATAAGGAAAAGATCGCTTTGCATCATCTGCCGGTTCTTCGTCTCCTTTCATTGTGCGATGTGTGTTTATCAAAACACAATGAAAGGGTCAATCAAAAAAGAAAACACAAAGAGAAAATATGTCCTTGCACGGGTGAGTCTCGCGTTCCATCATTGGATGCGTCTTGACCACCTCACACGAACAAATGCACAAACGGATACAAACGCTAAAAATGTTGCCTGCCGGATATAATCATTGCAAACCTCTGCAAATTGGGCCTTATCGCTCTGCTATAGACCTGGAGCCACACCTCACCCTGGGCACCGCTAAGTCCTGCGGTAACCTTGGCGGTAACCTTGGCAATAACCTTAATCAACTTCTGGAACCTTTCCTCCAGGAAAAAGTTGAACAAAAATGCATGACAATGTTTATCTTCATGCTGCAAACGCATTTGGACTTGACATGGTGAAAGGATTTCCAAAATCATAGGCCTTATCAAGTAATTCGGGGCCAGGGCAAGAATAAAGCTTACTTATACACCTGTGAAAGAAATTGATCAACCGCAAAACCCCGCCTCTCTTGTTGCAATCTGCTATGTCATCCTTCTTTTGGACATCTGTCAGCAAGCCTGGGACTGTCTCTCGATTCATTGACTTCTGAGGTAGCCTGAATAAATTCGCAAATTCCAGCCAGGGAACATTGAACTGTGCCAGCTGCCGACCACGCCATGCCGGGCCAGGCAATTAATAATTTGTAGCAGCCCACCATGCCCAAAATCTCAGCAAGAAAGTGTCCTTCCAGCAAGGAAAGCAGGCCACTTCAGGATCATTCATGAGAACCACTTGAGGGAGTCCCACAATGGGGGACCAAAATTAAAATCATCCAGTTCGTTCTCAGAACTGATTACAGTATCTTTGATGGGAAAACAAATGTTTTTTGGACCCCCACTCTCGAAACCTCCCACTTGAAGGAAACCATAAGACTTCCAGCTTCGCAGCTTCAAAGTGAAGCTCCCAGCCTCCAACTATTGAAAGGCCCCAGGCAACATATTTGTCGATGCGATGTTTTAGGCGGAGATCCACAGCCACAGCACACACCATCAGACCTGCCAGTGAAAAGTGCTGCAGCCAGGTGAATATCCGTATTCAGACTCAGACATAAAAAAAAAAGGCAAACTGACACCCTGAACACTCGCTTCATGTCTGAATACTACGGAATTAACAGGGCGCCAAGATGGTTTCTTCTGTAAGCACCAAACCTCTAAATGCTGCCATCTCCATGGCTGCATCTCCGCTATGGAGAGTTGCAACTATGCATGGAAACATGACGAAAAGCCTTAGCTGAGCACGGTCTTGCAACTAAACATGCAGGGGCTGCAAATCTTCTTCAACGGTCAGAGTCTGAACATTTCTCAACAGGTCCCATTTCAAGACCAAGAAGCGAGGTGGCATAGACAATGTGATATGTTCGTGCCTGGAAAAGGCAATGTCAGCAGGCGTCGATACACGGTACACGTAACAAACGGATTGGAACGCTCATTCAGCAGGCCAACACAGTACAGCTACAACCCGGCCTCAATAAGACCCTTTCTGACCAGGGTCATCAAAAGAGATGCTAGCTCAATAGCTAACACCGAGCAAAAAGACAATGAAGGCGTCCCAAATGCCTTGGCACACATCACTCCAATCCCACCTTCCAGATTGTGACATCTACAGCAAATGCCGATGCAACAAAAGCCGTGCAAACAAGGAGCTGCAATTGAAGTTGCTGCAAATTGAGACTTGGCATAAAATGTCTTCGCCATCTCAGGGTTTGCACTTGATTCAGATCAGAAACATAGTACTAGTATTACATAGTCATCTAATCGGTATCTGATCAAACGAAACGTCCAAGGCCTCTTCCACTGGTCGTGGTGTCGACTTTGGATAAGGCCTCATACTGATACTATTTAATTTTAGACTCAGACTACTGCGAACAAACAACGAAATCAAGAAAAACATCCGAGAATCCCGCATTGCATTGGTTGTTCTCATTTCCTGCAAGCTTCGCCCCACTTAACTAGAAGATTTAAACTGCACGAATACACCGTTCTGCCCAACTAGAAAGCAAGTACATGCAGTACAGTTGAATAACAGCACGACCATGCAAACCCACTGGACTGCACAACGCTGTCCGTGCTACCAATCATCTCGGTGGTGACATCCGCGGCTTTGCACGCTACAAGCACTAAGACAACCTCGCAGAGACAATTTCAGCCAGGGTTGATTCGATGGCAATCATAACAGCCTTTATGCACTTTAACATCCATAATGTTTGTTTCAAGAGAATCAAAACCCAGCAACTTTAGCCAACAAGGAAGATAGTGTTGGCTGCTGCCACCACCATTCTGGAGCCCAAATCCCCAACGCAGTGCCCACCTCAGGTGCTCAAGACATCTGGAATTTGGGGTTGTCAGCCAAGCATGCAGGCAAGTTTCCAGGTGCCGGTAGGCGAAAATTGCGTTGTGCACCCGGAATTCCCTGAGTTCAAAGATCAATGTTTAGATTTTTTTGCATTGATAAAAAAAAAACCTCTCAAAATCCTTTTCCCAGCCTCCAAATCATTGGTTTTGTCCAAATGCGATTCCTGTTTCCAAGCAAAACAAGAATCGAGCAAATTGGAAATTTTCACGTGAGAATCACAAGGCCTTGGCAATTCAAATTGGAAACTGAGAACCTTGGCTGCAAAGCATGAGATTCACAACAATGTTTTTCATACCACGTATGTAAACACATTGTATGGTTTCGGATGTCAAATGCACATGTTATCATGCTATCCAGGCAACATGCAGGAAAACGTGGACCAAAAGAGTCGCCGCTGACCAAAAGCCCGGCGAGAAAGATTCACGCCTCCACATACAACAACGTACATACAAATAGCAAAAACTTGTGACAACATCCGTATGGGAATGGCACTGGGAAAAGTGTGTTTCCGGGAACAAGCATTGCAGCCACGGCACTGCTCAATCAAGACAGTGTAGAATCCTAGGTTTCAAATTTTGATGAACCACTCAAGACAGTTTCGTGTGTTCACCATTTGTGCAGGCAAGCGACGATAGGCAAAATGCAACAATGCCAAAAGCCCTAAAATAGCATGAGAATGGTACCTGGCAACATCTGAAGATCCACAAAGACACATACCAATACCAGCACCATTGTTCTTCGCACCTATCATGATGCGAGAGTAGTTTGGCCATGCCGACGCTGCGACACACAAACTACTCCCTGGATCCACAAGCTTCGTGTTGCACGCCCGTTCCACCTTAAACTGGCCGTGATATGGTCCATTTTGTGTCCCAAAAAAAATTGCATTGTGTTTCACAAGCATTCGCATTTTGACACAATGAAGTAATGAAGTTGCAAGCCCCCCATGTTTCCCTTTGTGCGCGCGTGTGTGTCAGTGTGTGTGCGGGTGTGTTGTTGTGTTTTGGAAATCCGTAACCCGGTGACAAACACAAAGGTTGGGTGTCACGGTGTGCCATGTCTCCCAACGTCTTTTGCCCAGCACATTCATCGATTTTCACTTGCATGGTTGGTGAAGTTTATGTGCGCAGTGTTGCTGATATCTTTGATTTTGTAAACGTCCCAATGTCAACAAAAACAAATCAGCAGCATGTCAGAACATTCAAAAAAACAAGAGACAACCTCAAACAAAAATCCAGGAATTGTTTCAACCGTTTACCTTGAGCCCTGGACTGCATTGTTATTCGCACGCGTCCGCACGGAATAAAATGCATCAAAAAAATTGACATCGTGTTTGGTTGATTGCAGCTGCACGATCCCTGAGATCTGATAACCAATACGGGTTCGATTATGAGAAAAAAACGGCAAATTGTGCATGATATTAATGACAAAAAACTGCCATTTCAACAATGGATTTAATCAAATTGGAATTCACTTGCGAAAATTCGGAAGCACATTAGTATTCACGAAACTAAGTCCCAAACTGTTATTTGGAATTAATTCCCCTGTGGGCACAATTGTTCGTATTTACGTTGTCATCCAGCCAAGACCACCACAAATTAATCATGTAAATTAACAAAAAACTTGCAACTTGTTGTGAGAGCGGAACAAGACAGTATTTTCCCTAAATACATTACATCATTATTTTTTTGATGCAAAAACGTCTGAACAAACACTT
The DNA here is from genome assembly GCA_947184155.2 of Cladocopium goreaui. Lineage (NCBI taxonomy): Eukaryota > Dinophyceae > Suessiales > Symbiodiniaceae > Cladocopium > Cladocopium goreaui. The sequence continues at coordinate 80,045 of CAMXCT020000499.1, read as the reverse complement.
CTTGATTTGTGCGTGTTGCACATGCAACACAACTCAATGCAACAACTGAACATATGATATTGGAGCTGGAATTACACAAGCGGAAATGATGTTCACCCCGCCTCGATGCAACCTTTTGCTGAAAAGTTCTCAAGTGTCGCAAATGGGTCCATCCCGCTGGGGTTCATTTTCGACTGCCGCTACTTGCAATGCCTCCTGGAAGCTGATCCAATGCAACGACTCGAAACACTCTAATTTCCACTAAGGGAAATGTCTACGCTGATCCATTTGTGCGAACTTTTCTGGAACCGAAAGCGCCTCAGAGTACAACCTGAAATGCACTACTCGATTTGTGCAATGTCATCTGCACAGCTACACAACTGATGTGTACATGTACATGAATCCAAATGCGGAAGTGTCTTTCACCCCGCCTTGGAACCTAAATATTTTAGGATTCCACTAAGGCTCTAGCTCCGCAGGTCAGTTGTGTGACCATCAGTTCTCCGTGTTTGGAGTTTTTCTAAGGGTGAAGACTGTTTTGCTCCAAACTACTGGCACTGGAGCCACATGATGGGTCTCATCCCCACCAAGCGACACTCTTCTGTGGTGCCTCCTTCCTTGCTGTCTCTCAGAATTCCTGAAGTCCTGTGCCATCATCAAGTTCTGTTCCTTCTCCATGACTCCTTGGGCCATAGTGAACATCAGCCCAAAAGTCTGGATCTGAAGCCTCTGATTGCCCACAGCTCATGTAGCGCTGTGCCCTCTGTTCTGGCGTTTCCTCTGGCATGCTCTCATCCGAGACGGAGCTCTCTGGCTTCACTTTTCGAAGCGCTCCACCAAGTTGCCCAATCAGCTTTGTCACCTCCTCGAACTTGTCGTATTCGTATTCAAGAAGGCTCATCATGGCTCTGAAAGCCATGTCAGATTCCGCCAGCTGAAGATGTTTCTCATCTTCTCCAAGGCCATGCTGCGGGGACTCCTCGTCCTCACTGAGATTGCAGGTGTCTGCAATCACCTCAGCCATGCGCAACCGTTCCTGAGGGCTGCAGCTGGTATAGTGAGCCACACAGCTCGACAGCCATGTTCGGTTCTGCATATTGTGACGGAGTCGAAGTTAGAATGAGTCCCGGTTTTCCAAAAAAAAGGATTCGTGCACTTAGAATGAGGTGAAAAACACCCTCAGTTAGAATGAGGGGGGCCTTCCAACCTTCAAATCAAATCATAAATCTATCCTAAACCATCCAAAATCCAGTAAAAGGGAATCATTTCCAATGCAACGGGAGATCAAAACCACAAACTATATATATATTTACATAGCATCAAAACGCCCGCTGTGGTGACAACTCGGAAAAGCGGTTTCATTTACAGCAATCTCTGTGAAATTCATCTGACATGAAACGTCGAAACACTGCTGCCGCAAAACGCTCTTTTTGACAATGGGGAGAATTGGTCTCACTGTCATGCATCGCGCTCTGGCTTCGGGTAGGCACGTGCCAGAAGATGCGAATGGAGAAACGTAACGTTTGACATCGATGTCACTGAAAGTTGAGGTCGATGTTGGGTAAATGACCGTGCCGTTGCATGTAGCGTTCAAGGGCACGGCATGCTTCAAGCAACTGGATGGCCAGGAGGAAGTTCAAGTGGATACGCAATTGACGGATGCCTGTGCGGATCTGCATGTAGTTGTCCTCATGTGGGACTTCAAATTCGTCAAGGTGATCGGAAATATCACTGATGAACTCCTCCGCGGTCTGCAGTTGATGAAGAAATGATTGTGTGATAAACACTTGTTGAAAGATAGCTTGTAACGACGGTTCGGCCATTGGATGGCGAAGTCGAGAGAGAAAAGGAAATGAGATCCACTTGGATGATGTTAGTCATTGCATCACTTGGCAATGAATTCGGGGATGGGTTAAGAATGGGTGGGACGAAAAATTTGAAAGTGAACATGATGTTGATGATTTCGAATTTGTTCATGTTTACTTTCGTGAATTGATTGACATGTCAAGTGTTGAGATGAATTAAAGACATGAGTCTTGGCACTTGCCATGTCATTTCTGTGGCACTTGCCACATTGCTTCACTTGAAGCTTGAATCCAAAATTGCAACATGATGAAAAATTCGACACATCATCACCGTAAACTCAAAAGATTCGAAAAGATGTTCACTGAAAGAAAACCACCATCCTTGAGATCTATTAAAGTTCAGTTTACATCTGACATTCTCATCTCCAATGTTGTTCAGTGTCACCACAGGCATGTAATGAAACATTACATTCTTCACGTTTCGTAGTATGTAAAAATCTATCATGTTCCATGAGAGAATTCTTACATAGCATCAAAACGCTCACTGTGGTGACAACTCGGAAAAGCGGTTTCATTTACAGCAATCTCTGTGAAATTCATCTGACATGAAACGTCGAAACACTGCTGCCGCAAAACGCTCTTTTTGACAATGGGGAGAATTGGTCTCACTGTCATGCATCGCGCTCTTACCCCGGGAAACTGATGGCGTGACTCCAGATGGATCTGAAGTCTACTTGTTCCCTCGTCAACCCCTTCCACACGGCCACTTGGCTTCGTGAGAGAACATCGCTAGGGTTGGATTGGCTCGGCACTCGCTCAAGCCACAAGGGGCATGTGTGGGATGCTTCCAAGAAGAAAATCCGAGCCAGCAACTTGTTGCAAGGACAGTTTTTGGACCAAGTTTTCAAAAAGCTACCGCGAACGGATTCGCTATCTGTAAATGCCACAACTCTGTGGCCTTCCCACACGGGACCCCAAATTTCAATGGCGGTCAGCAAAGCAAGCATCTCCAACTCTTGGATGATGTTCTTTTGGTTTTCTTGTTTCACTGTTTCAATGAAACTCAGGTCTACTTTCTCACTGAAGAATTTTATTGCCTGACCAGAGCTATTGTATAAAGCGCCACCTATGCCGGTGTAGCCATCATCGTCAAAAGATGCATCAACGTACACATGAAAATGGTCAGTCAAGGTCCCTAAGAGCTTCCTGGGCCGATTGGCACGAATCAGCTCGTCGATCTGTCTTAGGGCATGTAGAGTGTCATCATCAAGTTTACTCCTGCAACTCTTGATGTGGTCGGAAAGAATTCTGATATGGTTCCTGGCGGATCTGACAAAGAGCTGACCGCAGGCAAACTGTAGTGACTGAATGATGCCGTCCAATTGATGGCACAGTTCGTCTACCCGGTCTCCGGTGTTGTAAACCCATGAAAGGCCTTCTCCTGACATTCCCAGGTCAAACTCTACTCCCAGAACCTTGCAAATGGTGTGGTAACCAACTAGTTTTTCAGCTGATAATTTCCAACCCAAAATGCTAAAGAGAGAAGCTATCACCAGGTCGGTGTGTCTTGAGAAGTCACTGATTTCCACCGAGAAAAAGTCATCGAAGTACGATGACCACATGAGTCCTAGCAACTTGGTTCCCAATCGCCACAGGGCGTGAGCGATTCTTAGGAATGATGTGACTGACGCCACTGATCCAAAGGGGAGCACACTCTGTTGGAAGACTTTTGGACCGGAAGTGTCCGGACAGAAAACCACCAAGTAAGAATCCATCTCAAAAGCTTCGTCGCTCAACGGCACTTGTTTGTAAGCGTCCGCAAGATCCCACGTCTTGGCATTCAGAGTGGGCATCGCCTCACGGTTGCATGACGCCCTCATGAAGCAAGAGATCAAGGAAGCAATGTGATCAACCGTATGCACTGTGGCTGACTCGGTCTGAGATACACTGCTATTTACAAAGGAGGCTTTATAATCATCTATGGGACGTACCTTATTCTTTTGTTTAACACCGAACCTTCTAGTTAAGGTGGCGCCTTGGGGCAAGGTCATCAGGTCAGGGACTTCCTTCAAGAAACCTTTGGAAACCTCCTTCAAGGTTGCTGCGTACAGATCCCTGTCGAGGTCAGGGTCCCCCAAGGACTTGACTGATTGCAAAATTCCCGCTCTACCCAAATCTGCCGCACGTCTGAGTTCTCCACAGGAAATGGCTGCTGGTCTGACCTTCCGGTTGAAGACGTGCGACTCTGGTAACATGCCAGTGAGGTCAAAGCCCCTAGCAAGTTGTGTGACCAGGTCTACGTCTTCGTGTCCAGCCTCAGCAAGCAGATTTCGAAACAGGATAAGCTTCTTGTCCTTGAGAATTGTCCTGCGTCGGGCTGACATGGTCTTCTTAAAGTCGGCTTCGAGTTCAGACAAGTCTTTGGACATGCTTATCCACCTTTTGATTTCTTCTGTTCGTGTCAAGGCCATGTTTTTACCCTTCTTCAAGTTCAAGGCTACCACATCAGTTATCTCGTCAGGAAAAAGTGAGTGAACTCTGGTGGGGTGTCCGACTTTGATAGCTTCACTCACAAATTTTTCTGGGCTTCTGTGGATACCTATGGAGATTGAACTTGGCTTATCATCAGTACTCGCGGAATACCCCCGGACTTGAGTACTGAGGCGTCTGGAGTTTATGGGTAAAGGCGTATCGATGGGGTGATTTTGGACGCTCTCAAATTCTGATACCATCGATGGTAAGCCCCGACGTGGTTGAATGTCGGTTGAGGCTCTCATGGTTTGGAGTGATGACTCCTGCAAGGCGAAAACGGGTGGACTGCAATCGTACCCGTCTGTTTGGAGTTGGTGCAAGAGTTTGGCAGCAATTGCTTTGCACAACTCCCATGGGTAGGCTGTTTCTTCTGCTGTGGACCACTTACCGTCAGGAGTGCGACCCCACGGATCGTGTGGGTGATCGCCTTGGCAAAAACACTCTACTGTTTGGAAAGCAGGGATGTTATGGACTAACTTGGTTAGTTTACGACGAGAACTTCCGTATCTGCAGTGATGAAAAAGCACTTGGAGCAAAGGAAAGGTACTCATTAATTTGACAAAGGGGGTGGTTTGCCACATGAAAGAGCGTCCCGGGTTTTCCGCTGAGAAGTACTTTTTCAAATCCAAACACAACCGGATCAAGTCACAGGTGATTTCATATAATTTATTCGCCGCAGCGACTCGAATGGCTAAGGTTCCTGACAAGTTAGGGAGTCCATCGGGATATTGGTCAGTACGGACGATGGGGGGATTCCATCGTCCTTTGCGTTGGATTAGGCGGGCTCTGGAACTAGTGCCACAAGGAGGCGCGAAGTGTACATAGCAGCATTGGGGTGATCTGATCAAATTCTGTACAAGTTCGAGATGTTCCTCATTGGTCAGATCGTATTTAATTATTGGACTTCGCTTATGACACGGAGTTGAAACCAAACCAAAAACAACTCAAACTTACGCCATATAGCGACGGGTTATCTACGCACTTACAAATCTAGAAACTTAAATGAGGCTATCGCCACGGTAAGAATAGGTCGCGATATAAACATATATATACATATGTATATATATGAACATCACTGAAACTGCACGAGATCCCAATTCGAAAGCCGTCTTTTTCGAGCGCAGAGCTGAGACATGGGGAATTCAAGTTTCATCAAACGGAATGAACAAACGGACACTTCTCGTTGTCCCATACGTCCTTCGGATTCCTTCTTTGAAGTATCCAAACATTGAGTTTCATTCCAAAACGATAAAGCACTCTGCTTTGCAAGCTTTCTTCCTTGTACCCCCGTACTCCTGTACGCGGACGTTTACGTAAGGAAAATTTTGGGGAACAAGGGAGGGCGGGAACAAAATTTGGGAAAAGGGTTTCTTAACCCACCGCACCCACCACTTGAACTTGGAAAATGTCCATGGACATAAAAAGTTACTTCGCATGACATTATACATTGAACATGTGAGACATGTTGATGTAACATGTTGTGAAAGCATCTTGACTCAAACGTACATTTGTTTCGTTTTTTATTAAAAACAACTGAGTACTTCACAGTTGAACATGAGTTGAACAGTGCAAACAAATCACTTCGATTTGAACAGCACAGAAACGCGTGTTAGCTGGCATCTTGACATATACTCTGACAGGATGAACTTAACATCCAAAACTGACATACATTCTGACTCGGGTAGCAGAAGGTAATAGAGAGTTTTTGGTTTGGAGGAAAGTTCAGAAAGGAACTTTCAAAAAAAAACAACACCTCTGTCATAAGACATCATGAGTTTTCAACTCAAGTATTGCTTATGACACAGAGTTGAAACCAAACCAAAAACAACTCAAACTTACGCCATATAGCGACGGGTTATCTACGCACTTACAAATCTAGAAACTTAAATGAGGCTATCGCCACGGTAAGAATAGGTCGCGATATAAACATATATATACATATGTATATATATGAACATCACTGAAACTGCACGAGATCCCAATTCGAAAGCCGTCTTTTTCGAGCGCAGAGCTGAGACATGGGGAATTCAAGTTTCATCAAACGGAATGAACAAACGGACACTTCTCGTTGTCCCATACGTCCTTCGGATTCCTTCTTTGAAGTATCCAAACATTGAGTTTCATTCCAAAACGATAAAGCACTTTGCTTTGCAAGCTTTCTTCCTTGTACCCCATTTTTCTTCAGCTATGCACTTCTTTTTTTTGACTGTTCAATCCTCTGAAGCTTTCTGGAACTGAAGGGCATGAGCAGAAACTTCTCATGCACTCCGGAAACAACGCAAACAATTCTTTCCACTTTCCAAGCGACGCCAAATCAGCAGCATTGTAAGGAGAAGGTACTCTGCAGTACCAAGGCAAACTTGGATCATCGGTATCCAGCTGTTCAAGAACTACTCCAGCGCTTTCGTCGTCTCTTCTTTGCTATATCCCTTAAACAAGGCGTCAGGTCACTGCGCCACAGCTGTCTTGCCACACATTCTGTACACATTTCCGTCTGGTCGACTGGACGTACTTTACCAGACTTCATAATACCAGACAAAAATTCCTTGAGCTCCACCATACTGCTGGGCTCGTTGGAGACCTTCACAACACCTTTGTAGACCAGCTTAATTCCAGAACAACTCCCAGCATTTCTACGCACTTGTCAAAGGGGAGCTCTTGTCTAGCAGCATTCAAGACTTACATGGAGGTAAGAGCTCGTGAAGCTGCTCCTGTATGCCTCAAGACTTACATGGAGGTAAGAGCTCGTGAAGCTGCTCCTGTATGCCTCTTCAACACCAGAATGAAGAACTTCCTGTGGTCGGGAAGTATAGGAAACTGTTTGTACGCCGCTTTCAAGTCTATAGTCTTGACGACAAGTTGTGTTGATTCTGTTGGGATGTCCCTCCAAGCTTTGTCAACCGATTCAGACAAGGGCACTTCAAAAAGCAGCGTGAAGTCAAGGCGTTCCTCAAATATGCAAAATTTCGCAAAGCAGCAGGCCATCCAGACGACTGCATGAAGAGCCTTCAAGTAAAATTTTCTCGAAGTAGGCAAAGGTAGATTAACGCCACACTCCGAGAGATCGTCAGATGCCGTCTATTTGGACCGCTGCCAGACTGCAAAGCGTCTAACATGCAACCACCTACGTGCCAGCAAAAACATCCAGCTCATCTCGGGAGTAGGGCCTTCAAGCCAACCTTTGTAAGCGAGTTCTTGCATGGTCATATCCCAAGGTCTTGATCGTATTGAGCCCCGGGACCAGATTGAACTTTGCCCCACAACGCATGCTGTAGGAACTTAAGTTGTTTCACCAGATCTTCTTCTGTAAGTGATCTCGTTTCAGCAAAGTTCCAGAAAGGTGCTGCAGTCCCATCAACTTGGATCCATCCTTTTCCACCAACGTAAGATGTTTGCCTTTCAAAGCGCTGGCACAACTTGTATTCATGTTACTGAGAATTGCTTGGTTCTTGTCAGCCAGTTCGTCTGCCAGAAATGAACGACTCAATACATTGCAAACAACCATCAGCAAGTAATCAGGGACGGCACAAAACGAATGAAATGGATGATTTACAATCTGACCAATTCAGTAAAGTGGAAACTCGATCTGTACATTCCAAAATCGAATGACCGCATTGTCTTCACCAGCTTGTCCCCTCTTTGCTTTAGCCCATCGTAGTAGTTTACTTCCTGCAGAAATATCATGGTCTGATTGCAACAAGGTTCGCTCATCTGTATAAAAATTCAGACAAAAGCGGTGGCAGTTTGCGATCCCGCGGCGGCTTGTTGGTCGCCACTCTTGCATCCACATTTCTCGTATTGGAGAAAAAGTTCCTGATTCAGGTGAATGTCAGAAAACCAGCACCATCCGCCTGAACAATTGCACACCTTTCGCAAAACAGCTTTGGATAGGCCGCTTCTTTACTAGTGTCAAAGACGACTTTGCCATCTTCATTAGTATGCGGCCATGGGAGGTGCTCGTGGTCGTCTCAATGCTCCATCCAATGTCCTTGCTGAATCCAAATCGCCTCTAAGAACTCTCGTGATCCATGAAACTTATGGGAAATTCTTCGGACCCGAGTGGAAGTGGTCCGCAATTCCCATCCGGGAGTTGGTAATCTCTCGCCCTCGAGCCGTGCCGCAAGGAGGCGCAGCATGGAAATAGAAAAGGTCTTTGTGTCAAACTAAATGTTCCAGAAAATCCCAGTTGATTTCTTTCGCAAGTCTAAGCTAACAACATGCACAAAGCCGATGCTTGTCTCCAAGAAAGTCGATCGGAAAAGAATCACAGCCTGCCTTCGAAACACACACACTGAGCAGTGCACTACCACAGCAAACTTCAACAAAAAGTGGCGCCTCGGCCAGGTACCTGGGAGGCTTTGCATTCAGCTCCACTTCGGGTTTGAATGCGTCAACATCACCTTCGTGATTCCCAACTCGCGGTGATGCTGCACTTTGCAGTTCACCAGGCTCCGTACTCCCGCCTTCGGGGAATAGTCAACCTGATTGGTTCTTGGAAGGGCAGTTGATGAAAGCATGGTGCTTACCACACTTCGGCAGTGCACACACGTGAAAACCACGGTCACAGCGACCGTTTGTCACCTTGTTCGAACATGTCCCAAGATTAAATCCATAGCAGATTGAATCTCCTGAATTTGTCGTTGCACGACAACCACCATTCAACAAGACATGTGGCATTTTTGGCGAAGCTCTGTTCTTGCTTTTGCTCTTGCCCTTCCCTTTTGAAGGACTCTGTTGCTGGTAAGGTGCAACACGACTCGAAGATGTCTTCTCATCTCCTTTCGGCTCAAAGGACTTTCCCATGAGCGGCTGCAGTAAGTGCATGACCTCTGCCTTATTCATGCACTTTTCGAAAACCAAGTCGATTGGCCTTCCGCTCGTTGTAACTTGGACCCCATGGCGGGTCTCATCAGCAAGTTCTTCAAACAACTTCTTGTCGGCTTCGAGCAATTGACGAAAGGTCGTCTTTCCATATCCGTGTGGTGGCGTTTGAAGCCTTGCTTTGATCAGGTGATCCACCCACAGCTGATGAATTTTGAAATCCAACAAGTCGGCTTGGTCCATGCTCAGGCCTCGCCTTTGCAAAGCATATTGCAACATGATTTCCGTGGATGTGTCTGCAATAGGGTCATGCTTCTTACCCTCAACTTTCAACTTACCATTGGAGTCCATCGCAAACAGGTGCTCAGTCTTGACATCTTTGTCCAACTCAGCCTCTTTGCCTCATACATTGCACAAAAGGAATCAATGAGCGCATCACTGGGCTCAAGAGGTCCTTTCAAAGTCAAGCCTGTGATACGTTTCACCTGTCTCTCATACAAATCTGCACGTTCAGGTTGAGTGAGTTTTCTCGTGTGAACCTCTTCACTCCTTTCAAGCTGCTGTTTCATTTCTTGGGTGACAAGCGAGTAAGCCTCGTGCAGCAACTTGCGAAACGATGCAAGCTCAGAAAGGTCAGCATCACGACCTAAAACCGACTTCAAAGTCTTCACAAATTCCGTGTCGTCTCCTGATCCAGGCACATAAGAGCTTGCAAACGCAAACTTCGACAGAGTATCCAGCTTTGCGTCAGAAAGTCTTTCAAATATTTCCTCTGAAATGCCAGCTGCAACCGTTCGGTCTTTGAACACGGGTTTGCTGTCTGCAAACGCCATCACACGGAACTCTTACGCTTGCGCTGGTTGAAATCAAAGGAAGCAAATGAAATAAAAGACATGAAACCTGCTGAACTTGTCAAGTGAAATTCATTGCAACGTTTGAATTGTTTGATAAATGGGGCATGACACGAATAAAAGCATGAAACATGTTGATAGCATATATCTGGAATTTGTCCCAACATCTCGACTCGTTTCTGGAGCCTGCACATCACACACTCGAGTGATTCCTGCAGAGATCTCAATTGGCCATGCCCAAACAACTGTTCAACTTTACCACCAGACCAGTTGCACCTTAATGTTCGTCTCCTGATGACAAACCTTTTGATGCGACGATATTCTGAAGGAAACTCCACAACAAACATGAAAACTTTGCACACGTGAAACATTCATGAAAAACATGTGAATGAGCAGCAACTTTTCAAAACGGCATCTGAGACATTTTTCGTGGTTCGGGTGAACATTGCATTCAATTGACTCACCCCGTTTGCACTAAGATCACCACAAGCTCATGTTCCTAACTCCTCCAGGAAGGCTGCCAATTCCGAATTCTTTTGCTCAAAACGCACGTTAAAGTTCATAAGTTCCTTTGAACTATGCAATGGTTTCACATGAAGTCTTCGGTTGCAACTGATTCAATTGAGGCCGGCACAACTTCAAGTCAGGGACATCCCAAGCACTGTGGAATTTTTGGTTCAAACTCAAGCCACTACATTGCCATGAACCGTGTGCTTCAAAACGGGCTCTTTCTGAACTTGTTGAAACACTGCTTGCAAACAGGCAGAAGTGTCTGAGGTCTGGACGGAAGTGCAATGTAGATGCGTGTGATGTCCCTGCCGCATGTAAACTTGAGACCAGATTCATCTTCCTGCAAATGAATGGTTCGAGATAGCGGGTGGCGAAAATAAAGTGCTCCCTCGGGAAGCTTGTCAACTTCCACCAGGCCATCCCACTTGCCAAGCACAGCGTTTTCTGCGGCCTCCCTGGCATTGTGGTCGGGTTCATCCTCGTCCACGGAGTCTTCGGAGGAGCTGTCAGTGCAGTGACCATCGAAAGCAGGAACGTCCTGACGCTTCATCGATTCTGTACGATCCTCAAGGAAAGGAAACATCCCAGCTCTGTTTGAATCTGGGACAAATTCTCCATCTCTAATGGCATCCAATATGACATCGATTTCACGAAGTCCAGCACTTGTGTTATCTTTTCCATAGATCAGCATCGTAGACATCTTATCGGCCACGTGGTAGCCCATCAACCTGCGCATGTCTGGAGTGGCACCCCACTTAGCCAGCCACGACAGGCAAGTCGACTTGCATGAATGGGTTCCAAGCAACTGCAATCTGGAGTCTTGGAAAAATTCACCAGTCTGAAGCAGGCTACGTAGCCAACTGGTGGCTGCTTAGGCCGTCAAAGGGAGCGGGTGCCACCCATCTGGTGTCCTGCCCGGCAACAAAGGTTTCCCATGTCCAACCTGAATGCCAGCTTCTGCCACAACGCTTTTCCAAGCTTCACCCCAAGACTCGCCAGAGACTCCATTCATCGTTGCAGTCATAGGCAGCAGCCTGACCTTGCGGTCCACCGAAAAGGAAGTCTTTGACCTGGTGACCTCGGCTTCAACATATCCACGTGTGCCTTTGTCAGAACTGCTCAGGTCAAATTCGAGCTTGCCCACGTTCAGCATATCAGAAAATCTGGCACGTGCAAAGACCATGAACAGGAAACATCCTGCCGCATGTCTGTCAGGAAGTGAGCGGCCTTTGCGGCCAAGCACGATTTCTTCCAGCGTTGCCAGTTCATCCACACGGAGTGGTTCACGCGACCTTGTTTTTCGCTTAAGCAGGTAGCATTTGTCTGCTATTCCTTTGACACGTTTGGACTCAATGACAGCTCTTGCACCAACAAGCCCAAGCACATGACAGGCGAATCCAAACGAACTCAAGAAGCTCTTAAGGAATGTCGGCGCAGCCTTCTCTTCCTCATGTTGCATGAAGGCGTACACAACCTCCTCAGACACTGGAAAGGCCTTGAGCTGCGAGTTGGAACAGTAGTGCAAGAACCTCATCAGCGGACCTGCACGACTGTGAAGCGTCGAAGTGCTCTTACCTGCAAAAATATTCTTGAGATCATCTTGTAGCCGGCCCTTGTGCAAACCAGAATTGACTGAGTTGAAATAAAATCTGCAAACCTCAAAGGACATGGGGTCTGACATGACTATCCGATGCCACTTGGCTAACGCTGCATTGCGCTGAGAATCCAAAAGTGCATCCCACTCAATCTTCGGAAGTCTGCAAAACAGTTTTCTGCAGTGGACATCAAAAACGCTCTCCTGTCGATCAAGTCCTGTAAGGTCTGCAGTATCTTGCAATACCGGAACCCTGCACAAAGGTGACATGCCAACTGGGCCAAATGGAAATGACTCCTTGTTGTTGTCACCAAGAAAACCATCTGCCACGGGTATTTGTATGCAGTGCGCTTCATGCTACGCTCACAGAACTGAAGGTGTTCATGAACTGCTGTGTCAAACCTTCGTTTTTCCCCTTTTCCCACATCGTGCATCAGATTAAGATTCATCTGAGCTGTCTGCAAAATCCGCACTGGACAAAGAAAAGTCGTCCGAGGCGGTGTCGGGCTGTGGTGTCACAGCCTGCACAGGTGGTGTCGGGACTCCCCAACTGATCAATTGGCAATTCAGTCGAAGTTCAGTTGCCCCCAAGGCGACTGCAGAACGGTCAACGTACAAGACAATACAGCACTGTAAAAATCTGTATTGCGAATGGGTATCCAACAATGCGAAAACACCTGTTGAAAGGTTGAAGAAAAGCCAAATATCTGAGATCAGAGCACCACAATTGCGGCAACCTTGTGTGAATCGCGCCAAGTCACACACCAGTCGCACCCTGGGCATTTACTGGGACAGAATCCAATGAACAGGAAAAAGAAAGCCAAATTGATTCCAGCGATCAATCCACAAAACTGCACCGAAAATGGCTCCACACAGGAGCAGGCGATTTCTCCAGGCACAACGGAGAATTGAAAGCAATATGGCCCAACTGCAAAAGGTTCTGTCAACAAAATTTGGGAAAAGGGTTTCTTAACCCACCGCACCCACCACTTGAACTTGGAAAATGTCCATGGACATAAAAAGTTACTTCGCATGACATTATACATTGAACATGTGAGACATGTTGATGTAACATGTTGTGAAAGCATCTTGACTCAAACGTACATTTGTTTCGTTTTTTATTAAAAACAACTGAGTACTTCACAGTTGAACATGAGTTGAACAGTGCAAACAAATCACTTCGATTTGAACAGCACAGAAACGCGTGTTAGCTGGCATCTTGACATATACTCTGACAGGATGAACTTAACATCCAAAACTGACATACATTCTGACTCGGGTAGCAGAAGGTAATAGAGAGTTTTTGGTTTGGAGGAAAGTTCAGAAAGGAACTTTCAAAAAAAACAACACCTCTGTCATAAGACATCATGAGTTTTCAACTCAAGTATTGCAAGGTTGGAGGCAGCTTCGAGTCTATCCCAAAGCTGTCTTGCAATCCCATGGCTCGAATTGAAGCTGTGAGTTTGCCGCTTCCTGCGAAGATTTCTATGGCAAAAAGTTGATTGAGCGGAGGCTTCTTCAAGAGAGATGGCTCTCGCTTCGGATGAGCTGGTTCTTGCAAAATTGAAGCTTCCGCTGATGGCTGTCATTGGTGCTTCTGGAGGCTGTGAGGCTTCTCACAGCCTGGTTCTGCGCAAAGGTGTATGCCTCGGTTGCAACGCTCTCCGGGCTTAGCATTTGGGCAACCTTGATCCAAATTAAATGCCCAGCAAAGGCGCTCTCCTGATGATGTCTGCAAATTTTTGTTGATCAGCCCCTTGGGGACGTTAGGGCCCCGTCCCCGTTTGCCCCTTTCTTTCCTTTGCCTTTGCCCTTGGATGGTGCAGGGCCGGAGGGTCTTTTGGGCGATCTGGAACGTCTAGGCTGTGGCTTCGGCTTTGGTGAAGCAGTCTTGGTTGTTCCCGCAGCTGGCAGAGGCAACAAATGGAATGTGACTGATGGATGGGAAAGCACCTGCTGGAGTTCCGCCTCTAAAGGCAATTTGCCTTGTTCATCCCTCTTTAGGGTTGTGATGCGTTCAGCGATGAGTACCCAGGCCGCTCGATCGGCTCGCAGGAGTTGGGCCAAAGAAACTGATGAATAACCAGGCGGTGGCGTCTGATGCAAATGATCGAACAGGTCAGCATGGAAAGCATTCATGACATGAAAATCACATGCCTTTACCAAATCGAATGCTAAAGCTCTTCGTCGAAGGGCGTTGGTGGCCTCAAGTTCAGTGGTTGTCGAACAGGTGAGCTCCATGTGTTTGTCCCGAACAATCAAAGCAGACTGGTCAATCGTGATTTCTTTGGGTGCTTTCTTTTGCAAAAGCTCATGGCGTCTCGTGGGAAATTTGTCGGGTGGAAGATACAAAAGGGTGTCCTTCTCAAGCATATGAAGCACTAAGTCGTAGCTTTGATGAGAACACTCTTCCTCACCCCGAAATCTGAGCCCTTCCAACCTTGCTTTTTGGTCTTTGATTCTGTTGTCTCTTTCGGCAGGAGCTAATTTGGTCTTGACGCTCTCGTCTGCCTTGTGCACCTTGTTTTGGAGATCTGCCGATAGTAGCGTTTGTGCTTCAAAGATCAAACGCCTCATGGATGCAAAGGTCCCTTGGTTCGGAACAGCCCTTCCGGCAAATAAGGCTACAATTTGTTCATCTGTTGGGGATTCACCTGGCTGGCATGCTGCGAATGCTAAACGGGCAAGGGAATCTACCCTGTTGTGAACCAATGCATCGATCTCATCTGACGTGAGGCTGACCTCCAGTCCTCTGGCCTTCAAGGCCTCTCGAGATTCCAGCAAAGTTCCCATTGCGCAGAAGCGTTGACAGTCTACGGACTAAGTCAAACCGTCTGCTTATGTTATTATGATTGATCATATCCAATGAGGAGACTTGATGAGACAGTGGGATTTCAATTGGTGATTGTGTGGTAAAGATTATACGTCAATATTGGGCGAAATCGCATGTCACATTAGAATCTGTTGTTGAAGTTGACTCCTGAGACTTTCTTTGATTGGTTCACTATGAGATTTCATGAATTGATTCAAGCCTCACTTGAGGATATGCACTCAAACGTGCACTGAGTTTGAACCATCAAAGCAGGAGAGGACATGTACTCACATGGCCGAACGGAAGCACTTGCTTCCCAAAAGAACATCTTCACATGAATGAATGTTCCGTTTTGACATGCTGATTGTTCAGAGACTCAGCACTTTGTCATGATGGTTCTCACTTGAGAAATTTGAAGCACCTGCCTCTCTCTGAATGCCTGTTAACAGACCGTTTCTAATCAAACAAACGCGGCTCTTATTCTCCTTTTTCTTCATCTCTCAGAACGCAGCTTCTTCAGTGCTGATGCGAGCTGTCCTGCAGTTTTCCACGAAAAATTTGAAAGTGAACATGATGTTGATGATTTCGAATTTGTTCATGTTTACTTTCGTGAATTGATTGACATGTCAAGTGTTGAGATGAATTAAAGACATGAGTCTTGGCACTTGCCATGTCATTTCTGTGGCACTTGCCACATTGCTTCACTTGAAGCTTGAATCCAAAATTGCAACATGATGAAAAATTCGACACATCATCACTGTAAACTCAAAAGATTCGAAAAGATGTTCACTGAAAGAAAACCACCATCCTTGAGATCTATTAAAGTTCAGTTTACATCTGACATTCTCATCTCCAATGTTGTTCAGTGTCACCACAGGCATGTAATGAAACATTACATTCTTCACGTTTCGTAGTATGTAAAAATCTATCATGTTCCATGAGAGAATTCATATATATCATGAGTTGTCAAGGTTTATTCCCGAATGCGTAGCGAAGGGTTCCCGTTTATAGTTGGGGGTCTGGGGGTTGGACCTTTGTTCGCCGCCAGTTGGTCGGCGCGTCGTTTTTCGCGTCGTTTTCGCGTCGTTTTTCGCGTCGTTTTCGCGTCGTTTTTCGCGTCGTTAATTCGGTGTCTATAGGGAAGCTGCAAAACCTCGTGCGTTTTGCTACGTAGATGTCGCAGTGTCTATAGGGGAAGCTGCAAAACCTCGTGTTTTTTGCTACGTAGATGTCGCAGTGTCTATAGGGGAAGCTGCAAAACTTCGTGTTTTTTGCTGCGTAGATGTCGCAGTGTCTATAGGGAAGCTGCAAAACCTCGTGTCTTTTGCTGCGTAGATGTCGCAGTCTCTATAGGGGAAGCTGCAAAATCTCGCGTCTTTTGCTATGTGGATGTCGCAGTCTCTATAAGGGAAGCTGCAAAACCTCGCGTCTTTTGCTACGTGGATGTCGCCGTGTCTATAGGGGAAGCTGCAAAACCTCGTGTTTTTTGCTACGTAGATGTCGCAGTGTCTATAGGGGAAGCTGCAAAACTTCGTGTTTTTTGCTGCGTAGATGTCGCAGTGTCTTTAGGGAAGCTGCAAAACCTCGTGTCTTTTGCTGCGTAGATGTCGCAGTCTCTATAGGGGAAGCTGCAAAACCTCGTGTCTTTTGCTGCGTCGATGTCGCAGTGTCTATAGGGGAAGCTGCAAAACCTCGTGTAACGACACTTTTCTGGAAGAATCTAACAGATTGGGACTGTGTAACGGTTTCGGCATCTGTTTGGTCGTCATTCTATCTGTGGTCGCCAAAATGCAGAGTTCCCCACACATGCCGCAAAGTCAGAGCCTAAAGTGCAAAAACGACGTCATTCTAACTGTGGTGATAAATGGAAAAACCGGGTGCCTTCACTTAGAATGAGGGGTTTTGCCTTGCATTTGGCCAAAAAAAATCATAGCGGTTTTCCAAACGGTACTAGACACGTAAGAATGAACCACCCAAAACCCTCCCAGTCTAGACCTACGCGTGCCAATTGCGCATTGTCTATTCCTTTCTTATTAAAAAACCAAAACGCGGAAACTCTCAATCCGAAAACTCCTAATGAGGCTATCGCCACGGTATGAAATAAAAACCATATATGAAAAAGTGCAGATATACGGACAGCTTCACTCAACGCACCAAGCTTGAAATAGTAATCCTTTTTTCTTTTCCTTAATTGTTTGATGGTTGGCTACCACAACCTGGTCCAATGTTCAGCACAGCCCATTTAATGGGTCGCCGAGTGCCTGAACCCCCAGGAGTGGGTGGGTGGGCTAAAAAATTGCACCAACCCAAGAAAACCTTGGTCCACTGAAAACGGTTGTGGAATCAATATATAAAAATTCAGAACAACTTTCTAAATCCGGAAAGTAGGAGAATGTGTGTTCATAAAAATTGGTTGTTTCCAGTGACCGGGAAAACAACCCCAAAAACCGAAGCATCCCAAAATAACCGGAAACCATTTCCGAACGAGTGGAGTTAAACATTCAATAAGAGCAATCCTCTCGTTTGATGTTCTGATGGTTTCAGGATACTTCCAAGTTACTCAGGAGAAGAAAGCTTCCGCTCACAACACCGCTGCACGAGAACCGCGTACAGGAAGGAGAAGGGAAGACATCGCTGAACACGCGTGGAGAAGACCGGGCAAAGCGCAAGAGCAAACACCGGCTCGCGCCAAAGAACTTACGTCCGAATACACAGTCGCAACATGTCGCGATTGCGTACTAGACACGTAAGAATGAACCACCCAAAACCCTCCCAGTCTAGACCTACGCGTGCCAATTGCGCATTGTCTATTCCTTTCTTATTAAAAAACCAAAACGCGGAAACTCTCAATCCGAAAACTCCTAATGAGGCTATCGCCACGGTATGAAATAAAAACCATATATGAAAAAGTGCAGATATACGGACAGCTTCACTCAACGCACCAAGCTTGAAATAGTAATCCTTTTTTCTTTTCCTTAATTGTTTGATGGTTGGCTACCACAACCTGGTCCAATGTTCAGCACAGCCCATTTAATGGGTCGCCGAGTGCCTGAACCCCCGTGGAACCGAGGTCGGCCCATAGCTACCATGGTTCAAGAGCAGATGTTTTTCTCTTCTTCCTTTTTTGCTGGGGAGCTTGCGGCTCACTCTTTCGTTTCGACATCTCTGCATGAAAAGAATTTGCATGTAACATAAACTCATCCAACACGTGCCATTTTTGCAACTTTGGATCCCACCTGACCCTGTCCTCTTGGTTGAAGCTGTCGAATTTCTCGTTCGTGAGGTCATCTGCCAACTGGTTTGCCTCGCGAGGTATCCAGTCCAATGTCAAACAGCAACGGCCACATCTCAAAGACTCTGACAGCTCCATGATAAAAACTGTCAAAGGAAATTTTGTACTCATCCATCGTGAAATGGCATGTGTGTTGGACTGGTTGTCCGTGTTTCCTTTTATCCAGCAAACCGCATCAGTTGTCCCCTCTGTTGTAGGCATCCACAGCTTGACTGCCACCAAACTCGCCAGAAGTTCAAGAGCTGCTATGATCCTCTTGGGATCCTTCTTCAGATGTAGCCATGGTGCCCATTCCGGGGAAATCTCTTCTGAAAACCAAGAAACCACCTTCCCTTCTGAGTCCTGCTTGAAACCACCAATCCAAGCACTGGATTCTGTTGCTTTTGCATCTGTGTAGAAGGTGAGGCCGTTGCTCGTAGGTCTGTCAAGTGGAGGAGGGCTTTGCAAGTCGCCGCCTGACTCAAAACGCTTTGCCAGGAACCTAAGGATGGTTCGAAGCATGGCCGGCAAACGCAAAGCACCTGTTTTGTTACGCACCGCTGCACTCCAGTTGTACAGGGGCCCCAAAAAGGGCCTTTCCCAAGTTAACGCCAGGGATGCAAAACCCAAGCGTCCCAAACCTTGTTCAAAGTTTCTTGAGGTGGTAACACCCGACTGGGCAAGCTCCAAGACCCAGTCATGCATCCACTGTGCCCTCTTTGGCGATAAGCCCAGCTTGTATACAGTGTAGTCCGTAAAAAGGCCTATCCACTCCACACGCAAACCACCTCTCTGCTTCGCCCACTTAAAAGGAAAACCAAGTACAGACATGTAAAGAAAGGCCAAAGTGATTCCTCGTCTCCCACCAGCGCTGGCCCCTAGGGCCTCCAAGTCATCCGCAAAAAGAAGTAGTTCCACCGGCATGGTGGGCCCCAAAAGTTCATGGGTGAGCCTGATTCCAGCCCCTGCAATACGCCCCCACCAATATGAGGCGCACGCCAAGCCAAAAGTTCCAACCCTGTTGATATAAATGAACTGGTCAGACTCGAGGATGCGACACTCCAATAAGCCACGCTCCTCCGGCGCATGCAAAAAGCGCCTGTGCGCCTTGCTGATGTCACCCACCAGGCTGAACACCGAGGATCTGTTCTTCTGAAAATAGGCCAGAAGGTATTGTTTTTCTCTTGCACTAGGACTCCTAGTCTTATCCCTGCACCTGATTCTGTTGTTCACCTTCGTCCCGTGGGTGGCATCATGTATCACCCTCTTCTTTCCCTGATGGTTCTCTTCCACCAGCACTGCCAGAGAAGAAATTGCAATCCTGTCCCCATATCGCTCTTTAGCCTGCTCAATGGTGAGTCTTTCCATGAGCCCTTCATTGCACTCCTCCTCAAAATGCTCCCTGATGAACTGGACATGATCTTCGACTGATTGGTAATTTGAACGCCACACTTCCTCCTGCATAAAGGGCTCATCCTCCAACCGCCAAGAAGTTTGCTCTTCATAAGCATGCGGGGTGCGTGGGAGTGGATTCAGCACTCCCACTGGGAACCCCGTCTCCCCCTGTAGCAGGAAGTCACGATCGGCGTCCTCCCCAAAGGCCAAAAGCTCCCTCATCAACCTGAGGTAAAAAGGTTGGCCATCCGCCACATGTTCCAGGTCCGTCTGCGATGACCCGTGTTGTATAAGCAAAGAGATCCAGTATCTCCTAATCTCATTCTTCAGCTTCTCATCCCGCACTATGTTGCAGCCCTCTTCACCCTTCACTGCCATCTCAAAACATGCTCTATCCAACTCTCTTGGGTCGACCAGATGTGCCTCAATCAAGGCAATTGTGCCCTGCCTCAGCTGCTTCCAAAACGCTCCCATGCTCCAAATCCTGTTTTCAACATCCCAACGTCCCATTGAAAGCAGCCCAGCACCGTCATGGAAACGTCTATCCTTGCCGGGAGGTTGACATTTGCGGGGATCCCCCACTCCTCCTGCCAGCTTCTTGCCGTCCGGCTGTAACACTTTATACTGTTCCTGTCTGTCCGAGATGGTTCCCAAATCTCCATCGTCAGCGAGGACTGCAGAGGTTTGAAGGGCAGAAAATTTTTCCAGAATGGCTGTTGCTATCCACTTGCACATTTTTGAGGGCCATTGTTCCGAGCCTGTGGTTGCAAAATGGCTCCCAACGTTTCCCACCAGTTGTCGCTTTGCAGAGCGCTTTGCAAGTGGACCTACATAAAAACCCTGATCATCAAAGCAAGGTTGTCCCGCCACCAGTTGCTCCGGCAGGACTGAAAAACCCCCCAACAAAAGTCTTGTAGGCTTCAAATAGTCTGTACCAAAGTCAGCTTGGTAAAACGCTGCAGTGTCAACGTTGTCCAAAAGTAAAAGCTCAGAAAATTTTTCAAACTGCCACATGCTTCCGGGTCGTATGCCCCTGTTTTCCCCAGCTCTGATGGCGCCCAAGTCTTCCGGGTTCTCGTAAAGTGCCATCGCATCTGCATGAACCATTTGTTTCGCAAAGGCCTCAAATGAAAAATCTGTTAAAATGTTGCCCCAATTTGCCCTCTTCCGTTCCGACCACGACAGCCTAGCAAATCCCCTGAATTTCACAAAGGATCGGACTGGTCTCGGTCCCCTGCGGTTTGCCCAGGTCACCCTGGTAAATGTACTGCATGGAGGGCTCAGGAGCACTGCAAGATATCTGCCAGCGGCTATCTTGCTTAGCAATTGCTGCTGAACTGAATCCTTGGTGATATCAAGGTGGGGTTTGATCTGTATGTCAACCATCTCCACCTCCACAGTCACGCCAAAATGTTTTGACAGTTTGCGCAACCAAGATGAAACTGAATTCTTCCGTGGCCTACCTGAAAGAATGTAGAGGACCCTGCATATTTGCTTTGAAGACGCAGTGCCCCCTCCATTGTTGTTCTGCTGCACCTTAGGTCAGACTGAACCTGTTGTATCCAAGGCTACCTTGTCGTCCTTGCAGTTCAACGCATTGTGTCCCTTTTTGAAACACCTGTTGCACAAATGCGCAAATTTGCATTTCTGATAACTGCATTTCCCCTGGTTGAACCTGAAGCAAATCTTTGATCCATCGGGGGCTGTACCTGCTCCCTTTCCTTTGGATTTCCCTTTGCCGCTTGAGCCCTTGTTGGACTTGCCTTTACCCTTTGGGTTCCAGTCCCCCCATGATGCCGAAGGGTTTGAACGTTTGCTGTATAATGCCAATGGTGTGATAAAATGCCGCTCTTTTGTTGTGGGGCATTTCCATGCCTGTTCCAGTGCAGCCCCTAGCTTCAAGTGATCACTGACCATCAAGCTGTAAGCACGTTTCCTCACTGCATGCTCGTAACTGAGAACCAGACTCCAGGGAGGCGTCTGGATTTGATTTCCCTGTAGGTCAGTTGATGATTTATAGTCAGAAGGATCTTTCAAACAGGTTTCAGCTTACGCAACATGTAAGGTTGTGGTAGTGTATAAGCCGTGGGTACAGCAGTATACATTGTTCAAGGCATAAGGCATATCTATACTTAAAGTCACATATATAATCAAACATATATATTTGTCGCATACGTCATACGTCGTTCGCACGCCGTCGCAAAACATAAACCAAACATACAAAAACAAACATGCAACTCACATGACATGAAAACATTGACATCACTGCATGAAAATGAACTGAATGTTTGATAGCACATCTGTCTTTTTCTTTCGTCGCAGAAGATGGGGATTCGATGGATATGTTCACCTCACATTTTGTGAGGTTGGTTGCTTGACCATTTTTGGTTGCACTTGCCATTCTTATGTCTGCATTTGACATCCATCACCCCTTGTGAAGTTTCAGAGGAGGGTGGGTGGGTGAAACTGAACAATCCGGTGCTATCATAGCACATGCACCCACCCACCCTCCGCACTTGGGGTGTAAAACACCAAACATGTAATGATACATGAACATGCATGCATGTAGTGACGTGTGTGACATCCACAGTTTCACGTTTGTTTAGTTAAGATGATTGACAGATACTGCACTTGAATCATAGCCTCACTTGTGAAGGTTTGACATCATGTCGCATTTTCTGATAAGAACAGATACTACACTGGAAGCATTGTGTCACGTTGACATCCAACTGCATCGTTTCGTGAGGTTTGTCATTTCATTTTTTTTTGAAATGCTTCAAATAAAACCATTCGTCAGTTCAGTATCTGCTTTGCTCATATGTTTGTTGGTAAACACTTGTTTACAAAAAGGCAACATTGCGAACCTGACAGTCCACAAACGGAAGTGTAAATTGAGCACAAAACATAAACTTACGTAAGGCATATTTACGCGTGAGGGCGAAGTTGTACATTGAGTTAGAAAGCCGCTCATGCCTTCGCTTTCCTTCTTACTATAAACCAGCATTAGCAAGCTAACGCAAAACTTATAGTCAGAAGGATCTTTCAAACAGGTTTCAGCTTACGCAACATGTAAGGTTGTGGTAGTGTATAAGCCGTGGGTACAGCAGTATACATTGTTCAAGGCATAAGGCATATCTATACTTAAAGTCACATATATAATCAAACATATATATTTGTCGCATACGTCATACGTCGTTCGCACGCCGTCGCAAAACATAAACCAAACATACAAAAACAAACATGCAACTCACATGACATGAAAACATTGACATCACTGCATGAGAATGAACTGAATGTTTGATAGCACATCTGTCTTTTTCTTTCGTCGCAGAAGATGGGGATTCGATGGATATGTTCACCTCACATTTTGTGAGGTTGGTTGCTTGACCATTTTTGGTTGCACTTGCCATTCTTATGTCTGCATTTGACATCCATCACCCCATTCTGCTTCAGCTCATTCTTTCACAATTTGCATCAAAGGTTTGTTGGTAACGGGACAGAAGGATTCGCATAAAACAAAGGGTTTGAGGAACTCCAAGCCTGAAAGTGTGCCTCTGCTGGGTGGATCAGCAGGATTGCTCGATGAAGGAACTCTGGCAAACCAATGCAGCGATTGCTGCTTCTCATCCAAAATCTCAAAGGTCATCAAAAGGTCTCTCCACGTCTGTTGGGTGGATACCCCTTTCACAAGAGCGTCGACAGCTGGCCAGTTGTCAACAAAGACCACAACCCTTTCTAACGTAATGTGCCGCGACCAGGTGTGCAAGGCGGTCAGCACAGCATACAGCTCAATAAGCCCAATGACGTGATCTTTGTCGTCATTCTCTGTCCAGTCATCCAAAATTTCTTGTGGTACTTCAGCTCCAAAAATTTCGACATGCCCACAGGGAAGAATGCAGACTCCACCAATGCCAGCGACACGTTTACCGTTGTCATATTCCAGAGAACCGTCAGTAAAAATGACGACTGGCATCTTCTTCTTAGAAACACTGATTGTCCTGGGCCGCCCTGACAGGAGTTTTGACCTCAGAAGTTCAACGGCCTTGCAAGCTCTTACATCAAGCTCCACCGTCACCTTGCCAAGCGAAGCTGCATGTCTTATGTCTGCAAGGGCAAGCCGCCCCGCACGTCCCCACAACTGTGCCTCCGCATACTGCAGCTTACCAAGTTTACTTGGCATTTGGTCCACCGCAATGTATCGTTCTTCTATCATCTTGTCCAAAAATTGCACAGTCTCTTCTATTCTCGATTGCTTGTTCTGCACCTTGATGTGGCCAGAATTCACAGATTGCAAATTGAGCTCCACCCCAAGCAGTTCAGTGCAGTCTGAAAAACCTGCAAGCTTGTCTTTGCTGTAAAGAAACCCAAAAACGTCAAACAACTCCAAGGCAGCATGTAGGGAGCTTTTCTCGTGACACTCATGCGTCAGCAAAGCATAGTCGTCAAAGTAAGCAGCCCAACAAAGGCCCATGTGCAGTCCGGCCGCTTGTAAGAAAGAGCTGACTCTTAGGAAGTGGTGCACACTGGCCGAGGCTCCAAACGGCAAAACCTTGGAAGTATAGCATACTGGTTTCCGCTTCTGGTTATCCCACAAGGTTACCACCGTTCGGTGATGTTCGTCTGGATGCACAGCAAGTTGTTTGTATGCGCTTTGCAAATCAACGCACGTGGTCTTGAAGATGGGTCTCAGCCTTTTCCATTCGCCATGAACATCCCCGTCCAGTGTGCTGCCATCGCTCAGCTTGAACTGCATGCGTTCATGGAAAGTCAGATATTGTGCAAGAACAACCAGGGCCCAGAGCACATGGTCCATGGTGCGCAACTCAGGCTTCTCCACCGATCCAAAAGTCTCATTCAGCGTGTTTTCACAGAAATCGTCAATTGGCCGCGTCTTGTTCTTTTGTTTGACTCCGAATCGCCTAACCGGCAGCCAGTCGTGACCATATTTGTTTGTTATCTCATCTGTAGTAAAAGGACCTTCAAGCCAACCTTTCGATTTTTCCGTCTCTGTCACTTCCATGAGTTCCGTCTGGAGCTCACTGGCTTCTGTCAGCCTCATGCGCCCCAGGATAGTGGGCCTGAGGAACTTGGTGTTCTGTTTCAATTGGGCCACCGATAAGGTTGGAATGTTGACCTGCGGTTTGAAGATGCCACATGCGCTGAAGTTTCCAGTGAGCTCAAAACCTTGTGTCATCTCATCAAAAAGGTTGACGTCGGGCCAGCTCATTTCCTCCGCAACTTGTCTCATCAAGAGGATATTCTTGCTACGGAGAACACATGCAACTGATTCACTCATTTGTCCATGAAGTTCGGATTCCAATGATCTGAGTTTGGCTTCCGTGGTTCTCCATCTTGTCAAGCAGTTGATTCGGCGCTTTGTGATCTCAGAGGGGGCAGTGCTGAGATACCAGAAAAGCGTTCTCACAAGAGAGTCAGGCAGGTTCTTGAGCTCATCATATGGATGCCAAATCTGTCTGCTGACGTCCACAAATTGTTGCATTGTTCTGAAACACCCAAAAACGCATAAGGTTAAATCTCCGTCCTTCCCCTTGTTCGCTTCAGTTCTTAGCAGTTTGCAGCCCTTAGGAATATCGCCATGTTGTTGAGTAAGGCATTTCTTGTTATCCACGTTCGGGATGTTCCGCGTTAGGACCGCTTTAGTCCACAAAAATTCCGAAACCAGTTGAGGCACCTTCCTGCCTCGCTTCTGCACTTGCGGGGCAGTGGCTGTGGATTTCCCATTGAAGTCGTGGACATGCAAACCACGCTGCAACACAATCTGTTGTACAATGTCAGCATAGGTGCGGCACATTCCATCAGGATACTCGGCTTCTTTGGCAGTGTTAAAAGTTGAAGTGGCATGGTCAAAACCCCATGCCTCATGTTCATGATTTCCCGGGCAGAATCGCTGTAAGGGCTCATAAAGTGCAGCATCACTGACCAAAAAGGTTGTCAACTTTTTCCTCGTGCTGCCAAAAGCGCATGCATGACAGTGGATCCACTCTCCGTGGATGATTGCAAAAAGGAAAACTTCAAGCTCCACATCAACGAGTTTGTAGGGTTTTCGATTGACCAGGGTATGTCCCTTTTGTGCAATTCTTCAACCAGCTTGCCCAAAACATCGTACAAGGCATTGGCGCCGTCAACACGCATTTGATCTGCATAGGATAGTCCTTGCAGACCCAAAGGCTCACTTTCTGACCTCAGAGGTTGAGGCCCAGGAGTTCCATCAGGCATCGGAATTCCTCTCGCACGACTGCATGTGCCACAGGGAGGTGCTATGTGGCACGCTAGAACATCATAATTATCAAGCAAAAATATCAACTGACTCCATGCATGAGGTTGTGAAAGATCGAGCTGGAAGATTTTGCAT
Source organism: Cladocopium goreaui (assembly GCA_947184155.2). Lineage (NCBI taxonomy): Eukaryota > Dinophyceae > Suessiales > Symbiodiniaceae > Cladocopium > Cladocopium goreaui. The sequence continues at coordinate 54,102 of CAMXCT020000499.1, read as the reverse complement.
CGTGGTGCATGCCTGTTGTGCTTGTGGTCGATGGGTACAACAGGAATTCCTGTACTACGTACCGCTGCCGACAGTCGTGCGCTGCCCGCACAAAGCTCAAGAAAAATGCAAGGTTTGGTGCCCTCAGAGGGGGCAGGCAAAAACTCATGAAAATTGATCGGCGTGCCTTCACCACCGAGGCTCTGAGGGACATGAAAATCATGGCCACTCTCGTGTATGGGCTCCCGCTCAAGCGGGAGTCATTCCTTCCCGTGATCCAAGGCCGGGTGGGACTTGAAGCACCCTTTGATGCAGCAACAATGGAGGCCTCTTTCACACTTCTGCTTGTCAACAACATGAGGGCAACGCTTCAAGTTGTACCCAAAACACAAACGCATCCCTTTTGGGGTTGAAGCTGCAACATCACCAAGAGCAAGCAACTCATGAGGAATGCGGGCATTGTTGGATCCCTTTGACTTGCCTTTACCTTTGAAGGTTCCTTTGCCACCTTTCTCAAAACGCTGCCTTTTGACTGGACTCTCTCCGACCGGTTTGGGAGCTTCTCGATCAGGTTTGTTGGCTGCTATGGGTCGAGGCTGCAAAAGGGCCATGACTTCCGATGACTGCATGCATTTTTCAAAAATGAAGTCAATTGGACGTCCTGCAGTGTTGGCTTTGATCCCCTCGCGGGTGTGTTCACCCAAGACTACAAAAAGCTTCCGGTCAGCCTGTTCCAGTTGTTTCATGGTGGTGCGGGCAAATCCGCTGCTGGGTTCTTCTAGGCGACATTGCATCATCTTTTCTGACCACGCCTCCATGAGGGAGAACTTCACCAGGTTCGCCTGCTCAAAGGCGAGAGCTCGCCTAGTCAAGGCGTATTTCACCTGAATCTCGCTGCTGGTGTTGCATGGCTCAACCTGATTGGCCTTCTGCAATTTCAAAGTGCCAGAACCATCAAAAGTGAGCTGGGTGTCTCTTTTCAGTCCTGTGAGTAATTCATGTTCTCGACTCACTGCTGATTCCCAAGAAACGTATTGAATGCGGTCACTCTCATAAATGGATATGCATTTGTCAATGAGGCTGTCGCCAGGTTCCAAAGGTCCTGAGATGTTGATGCCTCTCAGCCGCTGCTGCTGTTGTTTGAGTCTCTCACTCCTCTCAGCTGGTGCAAGCTTCCTGATCGGTGTCTCGTCTGTGCTTTCTGCCTTGGACTTGATATCTGATGCAACATTCACGTAGGCTTCGTTAAAGATTCTTCTGATGAAAGCCATCTCAACAGTGCTAGGGTCCTTGCCATAGACCTCTTTTGCCAAGTTAACCAAAGGTGCTTCGTCAGTACCAGCTGGGGAGTAATTGCAAGCAAATGCAAAACGTGACATGGTGGTCAGTTGCTGATTTTTCATGTTGTCTATGGCCTCGTCTTCGAACCCAATCTCTCGACATCTTTGAAAGAAAACTGCTTCGCTATCTGAAAAACTCATGGCAGCAAGGAGAAAAAGGGGTTCGACAAAGCAAGAATTGTTTCCAAGCGACAACATGTCTGTCTGAGCCAGGTTCAACCTATTTGCAACAGCCATCAAATTGACATGTACATGTGGTGCATGATTGCATATGCAGGTTGAAAAAAACTCTGAAAACATGGGACATGCAAAAGTGGAGCATAAACACATGGTGCATGCTAACATGACGATACATTGCATCGCCGTTCGACCGCATTGGTCATCTGGAGCCAAAAACAAGAACATTGCATGATGTTCCATGGTGCATTTCCAATAAGGCATGCGTGTGCCTCTGATGATGTGCATTTCATCATGATGCGTTCAAGTTGGCTCAAGTTGTCGAATGGCTGCCTTTTTCCTTCGACATTCATACATGTATGGCATTTATCTGAAGCAAACATTGCAGGCCGGAGAAAGGAAAGCTGGCTTTGTCTGAAGCCTGTCGTAGCTGGCTGACATCTTTCGGCCGCATTTGAACTCAGCCCCAGCTTCGTCTGCAAAGACGTGGATGCATCTGGAAATTTATTTCCGGACGTACACTGCATCTTCGACCTCAATGGCCTTTTCTGGTTGCCAATCTCCGACCACGTTTCTGCAGGCAGCTTCTTCCTTTTCACAGTCAACATCTTCCTCGTTCTCCGTCGCTGTGCTGGACGAAGCTCCATCGTCGTCGTCCTCTGGTGGTTCAACTGGGTCCATGTCCACAAACCTGCCTGAACGCGTCTCATCAGGTCTGAACTTCCCAGATTTTATGACCTCCAGCATGTGACATAAGTCACGCAAAGGACCCGCAGCAGCATCGCGACTGTAAACGAGCATTGAGGTTTCCTTGGAAGCACTGTGATACCCAAGGATCCGTCGGGATTGTCCTGACATATTGAACTTGGCACACATCGACAACAGGCTGGCCTTGCATGAGTGCGTGCCAATCCGCACCGGCCCATCAGCTTCCACCCCTTGAAGGAGAGCCCTGAGCCATCCAGCGGCGGCTGTCACAGTCAAGGGAATCTTCGACCATCCACCACCGTTCGATGGTGTTGTCAAAAGCGGCACAAAACCTTGGGCATCTCCCATGGCAGGTAAGACATTCTCTTGTCGGAGGTTCAGCCACGTCTGCACCCATGGTTTTGGGCCTAAGCATTGTAAGGGCACAGCAATGGGTATGTGTCGGGCTTTCTTCTCCAACGTGATGGACGTCTTGGTCTTCTCGGCAAGGCATTCAAGAAATCCAAAACCGTCTGGACGCTCATCCAGCAAGAGTGAAGACACCTGTAACCCATCTGAGTATCTCAGCCTTCCGTACACAAGGAAAAGGAAGTACCCACTGGCCAGTCTATCAAAAATTGCCCTGCCCTCATCGTGCACCGTGGCTTCTAGGTGCAGGATCTGCCTCACGGACAGGGGTGGTCTTTGGACCAGTTTCTTCCTCTGGCCATACAAAATGTCGACCAGCCCTTTGATTCTGCCAGAAGCCCTTATTGAAGCTGCTCCATGAAGTCCAAAATGATGGTCCGCAAAATTGATCGACAAAAGCAGCGATCTAGGGAATGAGGCAGCTCTGTTGTTGCATGCCTTCAGGAAGTCGTACACCTGGAACTCATGGAGCGGCATGCATGGCTTTCCGCGCTCCTTGTAGAAGCTGATGTATTGGAGCAAAGGACCAGCCCTGCTATGGAGAGTGTTAGTAGCCCTCGCTCCCAGTGCATCAGCTATGCTCTCCAACAAGCCTCCACGGGCAAACTCCATTGCCCTGCATTGCACTTCGAGCCGGGCTATCTCCCAGGCACCAACTTCATGGAGAATGATGGATGACCACTTTTTGTAGGCAGCCCTTCTCTCCCATGACAACTTCTCTGCCCACAGTCGATTATCGATGTTGTTTGCGGCCCTGATTCCAGCCATCTTGAAAGCGCTGTCAGTCGAGGCCTCTTCCAACTGCACCTCCTGTTGTTGGCGCACCGGCATTGGAGGCATAGCCGATTTGACCATGTCAGCGTAAACAGTCCTCATTCGTTTGCATGCTTGCCATGGTGAAGTCATCACTCGGTCCCAGGGCATTGTAAAAGCAGAGGATCTGTTTTGAGTCCAAACATGTGCCAGGTGCATGTTGTAAGCATCATCATCAAAATTGTTGCCGAAATTACTTGAAAAAGGCATGATTGCAGTGCTATGATTCGGTACCCCTGTCATCTTCAGCAGGTCGTGGCGTGGTCCAGGCAAGTGGAGGATCTGGCACCCGTTGGGGGTGTGCGATGGCGTCTTGAAGTTCCTGAAAATCCCTGACTTCAAGCAAGACTGCAAAACAAGTGATTCGAAAACACCTCGTGGAGGATGAATCGAAAAATTGCAGAAACACCGCTGATCCGTTGTCCACGCCAAACAAGAGGTCAAGCACAGGATTGCTAAAAAGTTGATCGTATCGATCCAAGTCAGCTTCTGAATGCACATCAATTTGCATATGACACTGTCGGTAAGAGGAGCCAAAAGAAACAGCTAAACCAGCCCAAAATGAAACCAGTCGTAGCAGGCAAAACCCAAGAGGAAACGGCTGCCTCAGCCTTCCAGGCGATGTAGGCGGTGTGCCCACGGTCAATGGCTCCACGCCGACGCGTCAGTGAAACTGAACAATCCGGTGCTATCATAGCACATGCACCCACCCACCCTCCGCACTTGGGGTGTAAAACACCAAACATGTAATGATACATGAACATGCATGCATGTAGTGACGTGTGTGACATCCACAGTTTCACGTTTGTTTAGTTAAGATGATTGACAGATACTGCACTTGAATCATAGCCTCACTTGTGAAGGTTTGACATCATGTCGCATTTTCTGATAAGAACAGATACTACACTGGAAGCATTGTGTCACGTTGACATCCAACTGCATCGTTTCGTGAGGTTTGTCATTTCATTTTTTTTTTGAAATGCTTCAAATAAAACCATTCGTCAGTTCAGTATCTGCTTTGCTCATATGTTTGTTGGTAAACACTTGTTTACAAAAAGGCAACATTGCGAACCTGACAGTCCACAAACGGAAGTGTAAATTGAGCACAAAACATAAACTTACGTAAGGCATATTTACGCGTGAGGGCGAAGTTGTACATTGAGTTAGAAAGCCGCTCATGCCTTCGCTTTCCTTCTTACTATAAACCAGCATTAGCAAGCTAACGCAAAACCTACTACTACTTACTACTACTTACTACTACTACTTACTACTACTACTTACTACTACTACTTACTACTACTACTTACTACTACTACTTACTACTACTGCTAACTACTACTGCTAACTACTACTGCTACTACTACTGCTACTACTACTACTACTACTACCTACTACTACTACCTACTACTACTACCTACTACTACTACCTACTACTACTACCTACTACTACTACTAGTACTACTACTACTACTACTTCTACTACTACTACTACTACTACTTTCCTACTTTCCTACTTTCCTACTTTCCTACTTTCCTACTACTACCTACTACTACCTACTACTACCTACTACTACCTACTACTACCTACTACTACCTACTACTACCTACTACTACCTACTACTACCACTACTACCACTACTACCACTACTACCTACTACTACCTACTACTACCTACTACTACCTACTACTACCTACTACTACCTACTACTACCTACTACTACCTACTACTACCTACTACTACCTACTACTACCTACTACTACCTACTACTACCTACTACTACCTACTACTACTTACTACTACTTACTACTACTTACTACGACTTACTACTACTTACTACTACTTACTACGACTTACTACTACTTACTACTACTTACTACTACTTACAACTACTTACTACTACTTACTACTACTTACTACTACTTACTACTACTTACTACTACTTACTACTACTTACTACTACTTACTACTACTTACTACTACTACTACTACTACTACTAGTCCTACTAGTACTACTACTACTTACTACTACTTACTACTACTTACTACTACTAACTACTACTACGACGACGACGACTACTACGACTACTACGACTACTTACATTCTGCGGATTTTTAAAACATGTTATGTTAGTTATGTTAGTTACTCAAAAGTTATAACAAGGGTCTAACTCTTTTTTTGGTTTGAACATGTTGATGATTTTACGCTTTCTACTCAAGAATTTGCAATTGGATTTGTTCTTATTGCCTTTTTTCAATCAGGACAAGCAGCTGTGTGTGGCAGGAAAATATGTTGCTGCTTAACATTTGGCACATACTTTTCTTTCTTGTCACAAGATGACAGCAGCATGTCTGCAAAATAGTAAAACTGATTTGCAAGATAGCACCAATGCGTTTGCAAATGAAAACCATCCACAAAGGTTGGATAGTAGTCACGCTACCAGGAAAGAAAATATAGGAACATGTGGCAACTTTGGTTGGCATCATAGCATCATCTCCACCCAAAATATATGGGCCTAGAAAAAACATGTTTGTACCAAAATAAGAAATATCATTGCCAAAAAGTGGCTATAATCATGTTTAGCCAACATGATGTTGATGTGGAGTGAGAAGGGCGATGAAATGAGAAGTTCATTGCCAAAAACATACAGCAACTGCAGCTCATGGCAGCCCTCTGTTGGCTTCCTTTCTGGGAGGAAGCACCATGGCCATTGCCTTGGTTTGGCTTTCAGGTAGGGAGCCCATGGTCATTGCCTTGGTGCAGCTTTCAGCTGGGAATGCCATCTGTGTAATGGGTCCAATTTCTTGGAAACTGACCAATCACTACAGGCTTGGTTGGCTGGATTTCTGGTTTTGGTGAGCCAAATCCAAGACCTGCATCCCCTTGTGGAACACTTTTGGCACCACCACTCTAGGTTTCCACCCTCCAACAATTTGGTCGAGCCAATGGTGGTTGGTGGGCCTGGCCTGTTGGGTCTGCCATACTGGTCTACTCCTCCTTGGTGGGCTTCTTCATCTTGGCTCCCCAGCACTTGGCCCATGGTGGCTTAATCGAAGCTGGAGGCTGAGTGGCTGGGCTTGGTGTTCCGGTGGGAAAATGCATAAGTTATCTCATAGAGCCATATGTGGTCAAGAATAGAACGCATTGCAAGTCAAAAAAGGCTATGGCAAGTTACATGCCACCTTCATGTGACAGAGGACATGGTTTTTATATGCATGTTTAAGCTTGTGCATTGCCATTTGGCAAAAAAAAGCTGCCAACCGGTATAAGACAATTTTCTCACAAATCTTTGCTGTAGATTTGGTAGGGCAGGAGCACTTTGGCTTCTGTGTCATTTTTGGTCCAAATCACTGGTGCCAAGATGTCTTCTGTGGGAATGAACCCCACGTTTGTGGATGCAATGCAAATAGCGTATTGCTTGCTTGGGAGATATTGTTGCAAATCCCATGCATTGACCAAAGTTGTGGCATGGCCTTGGAAATCAAAATGGAGCTTGATTTCAGCAACTTGCCAAGGTGGGTGCACATGGCTGCCAACATGGTACAATACCACATCGCCGAACTGCAAGTGGCTCCTCTTACTTTGGCAAAATGTGAGCTCAAGGCCTTGGCCAACAGGTGTCTCCAGGAACAAGTTCAAGTTGGCCAGCACTTTCTTTGAAGCATCTTTGGCTTTCAGAAGGAAGACACCTTCTGGAAACAGATTGGGCTGGTCCAATGCCATTTTTTGATTAATGGTGTGTCAAAGGCTCTGGCAAAATGATCAATGGCCTGTTCCATGGCAGCCAAAAGGCTGGCCCTAGTAGTGACACCTGCCTGGTTGCCATCATGTACCTGGTTTATAGCCATGGCTAGCAAAGCATGGCACTCTGCAGGGCAATGGCTGCGTGGCTGGACAACTGTGTGGACAAAATGCCTCACCACTGGGAACGTGGCCAAGATTTCTGATGCCTGCAAAGAAATTTTTGGTTGTTCTTGTGGGATGTTGCTTTCATCTTGGTGAAGTAGGAATGAACATGGTTACACTTCCAAGCCTTGGGGGAATGGAAATATTGAAAATATATTTCCAAGAAAGCCCATGGCTGGATGTGCGCCTCCATGGCTTCTAAGACTTCAGCTTCCTCCGGCATGGCTGCATTACCGCGTGGTAATTCTGTAACCAGGTGTTCACCTCAGTCGCCGTCGGTGGGACCAACTCCGAGTCATCTGCCTGATCTATCAAGGCTGACATGTTCAGGATATTTTCTTTGATTCCGGTTGACGTGGTGCTTTGTCTCGCTGGTTCCACTGTACTGTTCTCAGCCCAAGGGCCTATGTCTTGGAACTCTGTCTCCGTTAAACCGCTTCTAAAGGCACTTACCCGTTTCGCCAGGCACCACACCAGCCCAATTTGAGTTGCTTGGACAGCGTTGAAGCTCGTTCAATCTGGCATAGTGGCCTGAGTGATGCCAGCCAGAAATCCAGTCCAGGATGCGAATGTCGTTCCCAAAGTCCCCAACCGTGTTGGTGAAACTCGTCCAAGATTCATCAGGAGCAGCAAAGTGGGTTCGAAGAGCCCCAATGTCCGGGAACTGGTCCAAATCTGCCCAACGTCCGAACAAGGCCATGGCAACTCGCGCCCCTCAAAAAAACAAGTGGGCAGAAGAAAACTGCCATGGACCTTGTCGCATTGGACTTTGCACAGAGATGCTTTTACATGCTTTTACACACAAAAGTTTTAAACAGTCAAACAAACATGTTTTCACGAAGTTTTGATTGACACATGCCGATCACACTTTTACACTCAGGTACTTTTTGCGCACCGATGTTTTTTCACCCAGCACCTTCACACACAAAGCTTTTACAAACATATTTTTTGCACACAGAAGCTTTTACACGCAGACGCTTTTACGCCAGATGTTTTTACGCACAAGAAGAGCATTTCCACACAGGTCCCTTTACACGGGGATGCCTTTACACACAGAAGCTTTTACACACGCACACACATGTCTTGACACACCGAAGTTTTTACAAACAGGTTCTTTTACACGGACGCGCCTTTACACACATGCTTTTGCACACAAAAGTTTTTACACGCAATTTTTTAAACCCCCTGGAACAGACTATATCAAAATCCCTTAGCAACAGATCTTGTAATCTTGTGTGTTCGCGCGAGAGGAAGCGCTTCGGAAGCATAGACCCCAATGCACCACCGCACAAAGAATAGAAAATTTACATCGACTCCAGATGTGCAGATGCATTCTGTATTCTACTAGAACTACGCACCCTCATCTATACCCCTGCATTCATTGAAGGCGTGCTCAAATGTTTTCACCTATATCTCTACACCCATATCTCTGCACTCTGCACCTACAAATTTACAGCTGTAGATGCGTAGATGTCTCCGCCTGTTTTCACCTATTTTTGTACACCCACGTCTTGGCATTGTAGATGTGTGGTTGTCTTCAACTACGCCTTTACCCCCTTATTGATTTATCTGAGTAGATGAAACTGTAGATGACGTGTAAAAGGTTTCACCTACATCTATACACCAATATCTCTGCACCAGCCTACATACAGTCATGGATTTGTAGATGTTTTCACCTACCTCTACAAACCTGTATCTGTGAATCTGCAAATATGTAGGTGTAGATACACAGACGTTGATGGTGATGATGATGATGATGACGATGATGATGTTGATCGGCAGCCGCTCTTTGGAAGGAACTTTTCGCAAGAGCTCCCACTTTCGGGAATAAACAACATACATACATATACACATACATGTACACAGGCGTTTACACACAGAAGCTGTTACACACAGACGCTGTTACACCAAGAAATCTTTACACAGAGGGCTTTAACACACAGGCGCGTTTACACACAGAAACTTTTACAAAGAAGTCTTTACAGAGAGAGCTTTTACACACAGAAGCTTTCACACACAGAAGTTTTTACACAGAGAAGTCTTTACACAGAGAAGCTTTTACACCCAGAAGCTTTTTCACACAGAAGCTCTTACACGGAAAAGCGTATACACAAAGGAGCTTTTACACACAAGGGCGTTTACTCACAGAAGCTGTTACACACAGACGCTGTTACACAAGGAGATTTTGTACACAGAGAGCTTTAACACACAGGCGCGTTTACACACAGAAACGTCTTTACACAGAGAGCTTTTACACACGGAAGCTTTCACACACAGAAGTTTTTACACAGAGAAGCCTTTACACAGAGAAGCTTCTACACAGGCGCGTTTACACACGGAAGTTTTTACACAGGGAAACCTTTACACCAGAAGCTTTCACACGCAGAAGCTTTGACACACAAAAGCTTTTACACAGAGAAGTCTTTACACAGAGGCGCTTTTAATACACGAAGTGGAAAGGTGAAATTGGCAGCAATTCTCTAGGAAAAACCCTTCGCAGGAGCTTTCGGGAACAAGCCTTCCCCACTGGCTCCAAGAAAAAAACGCAGTTCCATGATTCCATGAATATGTTCAAAAAAGCACTAGACGACGGATGGCCCGAGAGCGTAGAGGAGCAGGGTCTTCCGTTTAGTATTGAAACACTATATTACAAGACAATATATTAAAGATATACTATAGGCAGACGAGACAAGTAATATCAAGACAATATATTACAAGTACAAGACACTAGTTGGCATCGTATCCTTCGTATTGTTTTTCACACACAGAACCTTTTACACACAGACGCTTTTGCACAGAAGCTGTTACACAGGAGTTTTTACATACAGAGACTTTGAAACAGAAGCGCTTTTACACACAGACGCTTTTACACACAGAAGCTTTTACACACATAGGCTTTTACACACAGACACTAGACACTTTTACACACATAGACTTTTGCACACAGACGCCTTTACACACAGACGCCTTTACACACAGACACTTTTACACGCAAACGCCTTTACACACAGACATTTTTACACGCAGACACTTTTACACACAGACACTTCTACACACAGAAGCTTTTACACATAGAAGTTTTTACACACAGAAGCTTTTACACACAGAAGCTTTTAAAATTCTGTTTTTGACATCAAGCACATGATGGCATCTAGCTCTGTTGCAAACGTTTGCAGACATTTCGCTAGTGAAGGCTGTCACATGTGTGATTTACAGCATCATGGCACCGATCTTTTTTGGGCCATTTATGTGGGTTGTTTGAATAATAAAATGAAATAATATGTGTCATACACGGCATCATGGTACCGATTTTTTTTGGGCCATTTTTGTGGGACTTTCCAAAAATAAAATGAAATAACATGTGTCATACACGGCATAATGGTACCGAGATGTACCGAGTTTTTTCTTAAATAGATTGTGTGGGATATTCCCAGAATAAAATGAGATAACGTGTGTCATTTACTGCATTATGGTATTGGACCTTTTTTTGTGTGCAAACGTTTGCAGACATTTCACTAGTGAAGTATTGTCACATGTGTGATTTACAGCATCATGGTACCGATCTTTTTTGGGTCATTTATGTGGGATTGTCCATAACAAAATGAAATAACATGTGTCATACACGGCATCATGGTACCGATTTTTTTTGGGCCATTTATGTGGGATTTTTCATAATAAAATGAAATAACGTGTGTCATACACGGCATCATGGTACCGACGCTTTTTTTAAACTAGATTGTGTGGGATATTCCCAGAATAAAATGAGATAACGTGTGTCATTTACAGCATTATGGTATTGGACCTTTTTTTGTGTGCAAACGTTTGCAGACATTTCACTAGTGAAGTATTGTCACATGTGTGATCTACAGCATCATGGTACCGATCGTTTTCGGGCCATTTATGTGGGATATCCCCCCCCCTTTAAGGGGGGGGGTGGGGGGGGGTTGAAAACTGAAATATTTCACTTTCGGGGGGGGTAACCCCCCCCCACACACCTAGAAATATTTCAGCTAAAAATTTCTGGTTTATAATGGTCTCTCCAGCGCCTGGTTGAATTCAAGGCTGAACGTCAAGCTCTGAAACATGTTTGGCAAGTTCACTCTCTTATTTATTTTCTTGGAAACTGGCAGTTACCATTTACATCCATTTACCTAGTTGTGTGGCTTGCGCGTCGGCCCTACCCGCGTAAGGACTAAAAAGGTGATTTTTTTAGGGGGGGACCCTGCTAGAACTGTAAAATACCATGGTTTTGCAACTACCCCCCCTCAAAAATTTCACCCTTGTATTTCGGGGTAGGAAACGCATTGGCAATGGATTTTTTTAGGGGGGACCCTGCTAGAACTGTAAAATACCATGGTTTTGCAACTACCCCCCCTCAAAAATTTCACCATTGCATTTTTCTATGTGTAATTATGTGTATATAATATATATATATATATCTCTCTCTCTCTATATATGAATGTATGAAAGTATGAATGTATGAATGTATGTATGTACGTTATGAAAGGGTGTGCCATACCATCTCTGGGCTAAAAATGTTGCATCCGGAGGACCCCCCCCCCCCACATCTTTTCGAAGCCCAAAAAACATGTGGGAGGGGGTATATTTCATGTGGTCAGGTGAAATATTTCTCAGAAATTTCTTGCCTTACCCCCCCCCAAATATTCCAGGGTTAAAGGGGGGGGGATTGTGGGATTTTCCAAACAAAATGAAATAACATGTGACATGTGTCATACACGGCATCATGGTACCGACGCTTTTACACACAGACGCTTTTACACACAGACCCTTTTACACACAGACGCTTTTGCACACAGACGCTTTTACACACAGAAGCTTTTACACACAGACACTTTTACACACAGAAGCTTGTACACGCAGACACTTTCACACACAGACACTTTTACACACACACACACTTTGACACACAGACGATTTTACACACAGACGCTCTTACACACATACACTTTTACACACAGACACTTTTACCCACAGACGCTTTTACACACACAAACACGATTTTCCTTTACACACGCAGAGGCTTTTACACACAGACGCTTTTATACGCAGATGCTTTTACACACACACACACTTTCACACACAAACGCTTGTACACACAGAGGCTTTTACACACAGACGCTTTTACACACAGACGCTTTTACACACAGACGCTTTTACACACAGACACTTTTACACACAGAAGCTTTTACACGCAGACGCTTTCATACACAGACACTTTTACACACACACACACACACACTTTGACACACAGAAGCTTTTACACACAGACTCCTTTACACACAGACGCTTTTACACACAGACGCCTTTACACACAGACACTTTTACACGCAGACACTTTTACACGCAAACACTTTTACATACAGACACTTTACACACAGACACTTTTACACACAGATGCTTTTACACACAGACGCTTTTACACACAGACGCTTTTACACACAGACACTTTTACACACAAACACTTTTACCCACAGACGCTTTTACACACACATACACACGCTTTTCTTTTACACACAGACCCACACTTTCACACACAGAGGCTTTTACACACAAACGCTTTTACACGCAGATGCTTTTACACACACACACATGCACTTTCACACAGAAACGCTTTTACACACAGACACTTTTACACACAGAGCCTTTTCCACACAGACGCTTTTACACACAGACGTGACGCTTTTACACACGGACACTTTTACACACAGAACCTTTTACACGCAAACGCTTTCACACACACAGACACTTTTACACACACACACACGCTTTGACACACAGAAGCTTTTACACACAGAAGCTTTTACACACAGACTCCTTTACACACAGACGCTTTTACACACAGACGCCTTTACACACAGACACTTTTACACGCAAACACTTTTACACACAGACACTTTTACACACAGACGCTTTTACACGCAGATGCTTTTACACACACACACACTCACACAGAAGCTTTTACACACAGAAGCTTCTACACACAGAAGCGTTTACACACAGATGCTTTTACACACAGAAGCGTTTACACACAGACGCTTTTACACACACTTTTACACACAGACGCTTTACACACAGACGCGTTTACACACAGACACTTTTACACACAAACGCTTTTACACACAGACCCTTTTACACGCAGACGCTTTTACACACAGACGCTTTTACACACAGACGCTTTTACACACAGAAGCTTTTACACACAGAAGCTTTTACACACTGACTTTCACTGACTCCTTTACACACAGACGCTTTTACACACAGAAGCTTTTACACACAGACACTTTTACACACAGACGCTTTTACACACAGAAGCTTTTACACACAAACACTTTCACACACAAAGGCTTTTACACACAGAAGCTTTTACACACAGACTCCTTTACACACAGACGCTTTTATTTTACACACAGAAGCTTTTACACACAGACGCTTTTACACGCAGATGCTTTTACACACAGACGCTTTGACACACAGACCCTTTTACACACAGACGCTTTTACACACAGACACTTTTACACACAGGCGCTTTTACATGCAGATCCTTTTACACACACAGTTTCACTCACAGAGGCTTTTACACACAGAAGCTTTTATACAAAGGCTTTTACACACAGAAGCTTTTACACACAGACACTTTTACACACAGAAGCTTGTACACGCAGACACTTTCACACACAGACACTTTTACACACAGACACTTTTACCCACAGACGCGTTTACACACACACGCGCTTTTCTTTTACACACACACACGCACTTTCACACACAGAGGCCTTTACACATAGACGCTTACACAGAGACTTTTACACACAGAAGCTTTTACACACAGACGCTTTCACAGAGACTTTAACACACAAACGCTTTTACACACAACCGCTTTTACACACAAACGCTTTTACACACAGAAGCCTTTACACACACAAACACACACACACACACTTTTCTTTTACACACACACACGCACTTTCACACACAGAGGCTTTTACACACAGACGCTTACACAGAGACTTTTAGACACAGCCGCTTTTACACACAAACGCTTTTACACACAGACGCTTTTGCACACAGAAGCTGTTACACACAGACTCCTTCACACACAGACACTTTTACACACAGAAGCTTTTACACACAGATGCTTTTACACACAGACGCTTTTACACACAGACGCTTTTACACACAAACACTTTCACACAAAGAGGCTTTTACACACAGAAGCTTTTACACGGAGACTCCTTTACACACAGACGCTTTTACACACAGAAGCTTGAAACACAGACGCGTTTACACACAGAGATTTTTACACACAGAAGCTTTTACACAGAGGCTTTTACACACAGAGGCTTTTACACACAGACGCTTTTACACACAGACACTATTACACACAGACACTTTTACACACAAACACTTTCATACACAGAGGCTTTTACACACAGAAGCCTTCACACACAGAAGCTTTTACACGCAAACACTTTCACACACAGAGACCAGACCCGTGAAATCGCAATTTTACCGCAATTTTTTACGTCCAACGTGCATTTCGTGCGTAAGGAGGGTTGCGATTGACACCTCAAAATCGCAATTTTACCGCAGTTTTTGACGTCCAACGTCCATTTCGTGCGAAAGGATTGCGATGGACACCTCCAATTTTTACCGTAGTTTTTGACGTCCAACGTCCATTTCGTGCGAAAGGATTGCGATGGACACCTCCAAATCGCAATTTTACCGCAGTTTTTGACGTCCAACGTCCATTTTGTGCGAAAGGGTTGCGTTGGACACCTCAAAATCGCAATTTTACCGCAGTTTTTGACGTCCAACGTCCATTTCGTGCGAAAGGATTGCGATGGACACCTCAAAACAGTTTTTGACGTCCAACGTCCATTTCGTGCGAAAAGGTTGCGTTGGACACCTCAAAATCGCAATTTTACCGCAGTTTTTGACGTCCAACGTCCATTTCGTGCGAAAGGGTTGCGTTTCGTGGCGCTCCGGCGGGATCGCCCCCGCCGTAAGAGAGAGATAGAAAGAAGAGCGAGAGAAGATCCGCAGATGTGAACGAGGAAGAGGAAGTAGATCTGCAGATGTGAACGAGGAAGAGGAAGTAGATCTGCAGATGTGAAGGTGTGAAGATGTAGATCAGCAGATGTGAGGGTGTGAAGATGTAGATCAGTAGATGTGAAGGTGTGAAGATGTAGATCAGCACATGTGAGGGTGTGAAGATGTAGATCAGCACATGTGAGGGTGTGAAGATGCAGATCAGCAGATGTGAGGGTGTGAAGATGTAGATCAGCAGATGTGAAGGTGTGAAATGTAGATCAGCAGATGTGAGGGTGTGAAGATGTAGATCAGCAGATGTGAAGGTGTGAAGATGTAGATCAGCAGATGTGAGGGTGTGAAGATGTAGATCAGCAGATGTGAGGGTGTGAAGATGTAGATCAGCAGATGTGAGGGTGTGAAGATGTAGATCAGCAGATGTGAGGGTGTGAAGATGTAGATCAGCAGATGTGAGGGTGTGAAGATGTAGATCAGCAGATGTGAAGGTGTGAAGATGTAGATCAGCAGATGTGAGGGTGTGAAGATGTATTACAACGGCTGCTTTTTTACGAAGAACCCTTCGCAGGCGCTCTCGGGAAAATTGGGAAAATATTGTTTGGGAAAGGATTAATGTTGGATGGACAATAGTAAAGCGCGTGCAATAGCTACAAATAATTTTCAGAATCTGTTTTTTCAGCCCCTATTGATTTTAAATTAGGCCTTATTGATTTTAAATTACAAACATCAACCTTGGTCCAGAGCGTCTGCAATAAATGTGGTTCATTCGCAATAGCTACAAATAATTTTCAGAAAATTCCCAAATTGTCAGATTTTCCAATACTAAATTGTAAAGGAACTAATTGAGATTTAGTATGGATGCAAGAAAAAATCAGAACCAGTTACAGTTCAGGTGTATTTTTTCCCTTCTTCCTTAGTGTTTTTAATTGTGGTTGAATGGATTTAAATTGTGATTGCATGTTCTTCAAAAGCAAAAACCAAAGCAAGCCTTTACCAAATCAAAAACTTTACCTTGTTCAAAAAAGCTGTTTTCTTTATTAAAATCCTTTTAAAAATTGCAAAAAACAGGTCCACAAAGGGTACCCCCCCGCAGGTCCTTGCATTTGCAATTAAAAACTGGAATTAGCACTTGCAATAAGAAACAACCTTCCTGGCTCTAGCAGGCATTTTTTCCCTTCTTCCTTAGTGTTTTTAATTGTGGTTGAATGGTTTTTAATTGTGATTGCATGTTTTTCAAAAGCAAAAACCAAAGCAAACCTTTACCAAATCAAAAACTTTACCTTGTTCAAAAAAGCTGTTTTGTTTTTAAAATCCTTTTAAAAAATTGCAAAAAACATGTCCACAAAGGGTACCCCCTTGCAGGTCCTTGCATTTGCAATTAAAAACTGGAAACAACCTTCCTGGCTCTAGCAGGCATTTTTTTCCCTTCTTCCTTGGTGTTTTTAATTGTGGTTGAATGGTTTTTAATTGTGATTGCATGTTTTTCAAAAGCAAAAACCAAAGCAAACCTTTACTTACCAAATCAAAAACTTTACCTTGTTCAAAAAAGCTGTTTTGTTCCGCAACAGCGTAAGCTTGGGGTCTTCAGCCATAGTAAAGGTTCCGGAGCAGGTCGGAGCAGCCAAATTCGCTGGGAACCGGGTTCCCTGGAGGGTTCCCTGGAAGAGGTTCCTTTTACAAGAGAATCCCTCGGAGCCAGATCGGCATGGCGCAAGGTTGGGAACCGGGTTCCCAGGAAGAGGTTCCCAAGCAAGGTTTCTCAGCAAGGTTCCCCGGAACCGGTTCCCAAGCAATGGTTCCCAGCAAGAGGTTCCCAAGCAAAGTTTCTCAGCAAAGTTCCCCGGAACCGGTTCCCAAGCAAGGGTTCCCAAGCAAGGTTCCCAGGAACAGGTTCCCAAGCAAGGGTTCCTAGCAAGAGGTTCCCAGGAACAGGTTCCCAAGCAAGGTTCCCAGGCAAGGTTCCCAAGCAAGGTTCCCAGGAAGAGGCTCCTAGCAAGAGGTTCCCAAGCAAGGTTACCAGGAACAGACTCCCAAGCAAGGGTTCCCAAGCAAGGTTCCCAGAAACAGGTTCCCAAGCAAGGTTCCCAAGCAAGGGCTCCTAGCAAGAGGTTCCCAGGAACAGGTTCCCAAGCAAGGTTCCCAAGCAAGGGTTCCTAGCAAGAGGTTCCCAAGCAAGGTTCTCAAGCAAGGTTCCCAGGAAGAGGTTCCCAAGCAAGGTTCCCAGGCAAGGTTACCAGGAACAGATTCCCAAGCAAAGGTTCCTAGCAAGAGGTTCCCAAGCAAGGTTCCCAGGTTACCAAGCAAGGGTTCCTTCCCAGGCAAGGTTCCCAAGCAAGGTTCCCAGGAACAGGTTCCCAAGCAAGGTTTGCAGGAAGAGGCTCCTAGCAAGAGGTTCCCAAGCAAGGTTCCAAAGCAAGGGTTCCTAGCAAGAGGTTCACAAGCAAGGTTCCCAAGCAAGGTTCCCAGTCCCAGGCAAGGTTACCAGGAAGAGATTCCCAAGCACGGGTTCGCAGCAAGAGGTTCCCAAGCAAGGTTCCCAGGAACAAGTTCCCAAGCAAGGGTTCCTAGCAAGAGGTTCCCAAGCAAGGTTCCTAGGAACAGGTTCCCAAGCAAGGTTCCCAGAAAGAGGTTCCCAGTTCCCAGGCAAGGTTACCAGGAACAGATTGCAAGGGTTCCCAATGTTTTCAGGAAGATGTTCTCAGGCAAGGTTCCCAAGAGGTTCCAAGCAAGGTTCCCAGGAACAGGTCCCAAGCAAGGGTTCCCAGGCAAGGGTTCCCAAGCAAGGGTTCCCAGGAAGAGGTTCCCAAGCAAGGTTCTCAGGAAGAGGTTCCCAAGCAAGGTTCCCAGGAATAGGGTTTGGAAGCACGGATTTCAGGAACCGTTTTCAAGGTTTCCAGGCAACATTTCCCAAGCAAGATTTCCAGGAACATGTTTTTCTCAAACAAAAGAAATTTCCCACAACAGGTTTTCAAGCAAGTGTTTCCAGGAAGAGGTTTCCAGGAAGAGGTGTCCAAGCAAGGTTCCCAGCAAGCTGGTTCCCAAGCAATGCTTTATGGAAGAAGTTCCCAAGCAAGGTTCCCAGCCAAAGGTTCCCAGGAACAGGTGCCCATACAAGGTTCCCAAGAACAGGTTCACAAGTAAGGTTCCCAGGAAGAGGTTCCCAAGCAACAGGTTCCCAGGAACAGGTTCCCAAACAAGTTTCCCAAGAACAGGTTCACGAGTAAGGTTCCCGGAAGAAGTTCCCAGGCAATGTTTCCAGGAAAAGGTTCCCAAGCAAGGTTCCCAGGAACAGAGTCTGAAGCAAGGTTGCTAGGAAGAGGTTCTCAAGCAAGGTTGCCTGGGAACCCTTGCTCCTGGAAATTTTGCTTGGGAACCAGCTCTTTCTGGGAACGCTTGCTTGAGAACTTGTTCCTGCGAGCCTTGTTCCTGCTTGGAACCTTGCTTGGAAACGGTTCCGGGGACCTTGCTTCGGAACCGTTTTTGGGAACCGTACTTGCAAGCGGTTCCTAAGAATTTAACCTTGCTTGGGAAACTCTTCCTGGATACCTGCTTGGAAGCCTCTTCCTGGAAACTTGCTTGGGAACGTTTTTCCCCAACAGCGTACGTAAGCGTGGGGTCTGCAGCCACCCCAAGAACAAGATTTCCAATCAAATTTTCTAGGAACAGGTTGCAAGCAAGGTTACCAGGAACGATTCCCAAGAACAGGTTCCCAGGCAAGGTTCCCAAGCAAGGGTTCCAGATACAGTTGCCAAGCAAGGTTCCCAGGAACATGTTCCTAAGCAAGGTTCCCAAGCAAGGTTCCCAGGAACAGGTTTCCAAGAAAAGGTTGCAAAAAAGGTTCCAAAGAATAGGTTCGCAAGCAAGGGGTTTCCAGGCAAGGTTCCTGGGAACAGGTTTCCAAGCAAGGTTTGCAAGACCAGGTTCCCAGGCAAGGTTCGCAAGAACAGGTTCACAAGCAAGGGTTCCAAGAACAGTGCCTCAAGTTCCCAAGCAAGGGTTCCAAGAACAGGTTTCCTTGCAGGGTAGCTTACCAAGCAAGGTCCTTGGGAACAGGTTCCCAAGCAAGGTTTCCACGAACAGCTCCCCAAGCAAGGTTTGCAAGCAAGCTTCGCAAGAACAGGTTCCCAAGCAAGGGTTCATTCAAAGAACAGGTTCCCAAGAACTGGTTCGGGTTCCAAGAACAAATTCTCTAGGAAGGTTCCGAGCAATAGGTTGCCAGCACGGTTCCCACAACCACGTTCCCAAGCATGGTTTCAGGTTGCTCATGTTCCCAGGAACAGCTTTCCAAGAACAACTTGCAAAGCGAAATTTCGAAGCACATCTGCAAGCAAGGCTGGAAGCAAGAACAGAATCCCAAGCAAGGTTCCGAAGGACAGCTTCCTAAACAAGGTTCCCAAGCAAAGATACGAAAAACAGGTTCCCGAGCAAGGTCCCAATGAACAGGTTTGAAGCAAGCAGGCAAAGTTTCCAAGAACGGGTTCCCAAGAGAGAGAGAGTTCCCAATAGCCGGTTACCAGGCAATGCTCCCAAGAGCAGGTTCCTAAGAGTAGGCTCCCAAGAACAGGTTCCCAAGCAAGGCTCCCAAGAACAGGTTCCCAAGCAAGGTTCCGATAAACAAGTGTCAAGCAATGTGTCCAAGAACAGTTGCCCAGGCAAGGTTCCAAGAACATTGAATCAGAATACTGCAAAGTTTGAAGACATGTTCTAATAACGGAACGGAGAGATTGAAGAAGAGCTAGTTTTGCTTCAAAAAATGATATGGCACTCGCACATGGATAAAAACACTAGACGACAGCGTCGCATGAATGAAAGCAGGAGGGAGGAGACGAGAAGATAATACACACGAAAAATGATGATGTTGATGATGATGACGACAATGATGATGGCGATGACGATGACGAGGATGAATGGCGATGGAGATGATTATGAATGATAGCTGACGCAAGTCAAATGTCATATATATCCACGATTTCATGCCTGCTTTGTCCCCGCAGAGGGTTTGCTCCTGAGCAACAGTCAGAATCAAAAGACATGTTGTCTTCACACAGCGAAAAAATTACACAGAGAAGATTTTACACACAGAAGCCTTTACACAGAGAGGGATTTACACAGAGCAGCTTTTACACAGACGCTTTTGCACACAGACGCTTTTCCATACAGAAGCTTTTACACACAGAAGCTTTTACTCAGAGAAGCCTTTAAACAGAGCAGCTTTTACACATACAGAAGCTGTTACACAAAGAAGATTTTGCACAGAGAAGCTTTTTCACAGACAAGCGTTTGCGGGAAGGAACTTTGAGCACAAACGGTTTTTACATACAGCAGCTTTCACACAGAGAAGCCTTTGCGCGGACCAGCTTTTACACTCAAGTTTGTTTTACAGAGCAGCGTTTATGCGGAGCAGCTTTGATGCAGAGAGGCCTTTACACAGAGAGGCTTTTACGCACAGAGGTTTTCACACGGAAGCTTTGCACAGAGAAGCTTCTACACAGAGAAGCATCTAAACAGAGCATTTTTTTTACACAGAAGCATTTACGCGCACAACAGCTTTACATACACACAGAGCTTTTACACACAAACGCTTTTACGCATAGAAGCTTGTTCACAGAGCTTACAGACCGAAGGTTTGACGCAGAGAGGCCTTTACACAGAGCAGCTTTTACACACAGACACTTTTACACAGAGATGCAGAGAGCAGCTTTTGCACACAGACGCCCCAGGCTCTTACGCACAGAAGTTTTTACACATAAGCTTTACACAGACAAGCTTTTACACAGAGAGGCCTCTACACAGAGCATCTTTTATACACAGAGGCATTTACACACACAAAAGCTTTACACACACGCCTTTACACACAGAGCTTTTACACACAGACGCTTTTACGCATAGAAGCTTGTTTGCAGAGCAGGGTTTACACAGAGCAGCTTTTACACACCGAAGCTTTTCACAGAGACAGGCCTTTGCACAGAGCAGCTTATACAATCTTATACACACAGAAACTTTAAACACGCAAATGCCCAAGCGTTTACGCAGACAGGTCTTTACACAGAGAGGTATTTACTCAAAAGTTCTTCACACAGATGCGGCAAATGCTTCTACACACAGAAGCTTTTGAACACAGGTGCCTTTCCACACAGAAGAATTTACCCAGAGATGCTTTGACATATACACGCCTATACACACAGAAGCTTTTAGACACAGATGGTTTTTCAGAGAATCACAGAAGCTTTGACGCAGAGAAGCCTTTACAAAGAGAATCTTTTACACACAGAAGCTTTTACACGCACACACAAGCTTTTCCACAGAAGCTTTTACACAGAGAAGCTTTTGAGCACAGGAGCTTTTGCACACAGAAGTCTTTATACACAGAAGCTTGTACACACGGAGGCTTTTACGCACAGAAGCTTTTACACAGAGAAGCCTTTACACACAGACGCTTTCCCACAGAAAAAACGATTCCACAGAGCAGCTTTTACACACTTCAAAAAATCGCAATTTTACGTAAGTTATTGACGTTCGGCCATCAGATCGTGCGAAAGGGTTGCACCCGGCGTTGGAAAATCGCAATTTTTGACATTGGACAATCATTTTGCGTAAAAGGGTTGCGCCTGACCTTGTAAAATCGCAATTTTACACCAGTTTTTTTTTCGCGCGAAACCGTTGTGCCTGACGTTCCAAAATGGATAAAGTCGCAATTTGA
Source organism: Cladocopium goreaui (assembly GCA_947184155.2). Taxonomy (NCBI): domain Eukaryota; class Dinophyceae; order Suessiales; family Symbiodiniaceae; genus Cladocopium; species Cladocopium goreaui. Next base: position 32,005 of record CAMXCT020000499.1, on the reverse strand, counting down.
CACCAATTCTTGAACGTTTGCATCTGACGTTTAAAAAAATCAGTTTTCCCACAGTTATTGCCGTTTGACTTTCATGCCACGCTTGCATCTGAACTTTCAAAATCACGATTTTACACAAGTTTTTGACGGTTGACCCTCATTTCGTGCGAAGGGGCTGCGCCGGGCCCTCCGACCTGCGCGATCTCTGCAGAGGGTTGCCCGTGCTCAAAAGAAATTCACATTCCACCACATGTTTGGGCGTTCCAAACGCACGATCTCCGCGGACGGTTGCTGCGGGCAAAGAAGTTTTGCATTTCACCACGCCACATGTTTGCCCATCCGACATGAACGCACGATCTCCGCAGAGGGTTGCCCAAGGACAAACAAGACCCGCATTTCGCCACACGTTTGGATGTCCGACACGCCGCAGAGGGTAACGTTTCGTAAGCCACCGCCTGGCTGTCGCTGCCGCCAGAGAGAAATAGAAGAACTGGAGAAGTCTGATTTTGCAGGGGTTCACATACAATTTGATCCCCTGGAAGTTAGCTGAACTCCTGTGTAGCAACTCCTGTGTAACAATTTCTGTGCAAATGACCTTGCAGGCAGGAGTCTTGTAGGAGTTCAAGTAGAAGTGGATCACCTGCAAGTCAACTCCTGTGTAAATGACATTTTTCCCGAGAGCGCCTGCGAAGGGTTCTTCGTAAAAAAGCAGCCGTTATATACATCTTCACACCCTCACATCTGCTGATCTACATCTTCACACCTTCACATTTGCTGATCTACATCTTCACACCCTCACACCTGCTGATCTACATCTTCACACCTTCACATTTGCTGATCTACATCTTCACACCTTCACATCTGCAGATCTACATCTTCACACCTTCACATCTGCAGATCTCCTCTCGCTCTTCTTTCTATCTCTCTCTTAAGGCGGGGGCGGTGCCGCCGGAGCGCCACGAAACGCTACCCTTTCGCACGAAATGGACGTTGGACGTCAAAAACTGAAGTAAAATTGCGATTTTAGTTAGTCCATCGCAACCCTTTCGCACGAAATGGACGTTGGACGTCAAAAACTGAAGTAAAATTGCGATTTTAGTTGATCCATCGCAACCCTTTCGCACGAAATGGACGTTGGACGTCAAAAACTGAAGTAAAATTGCGATTTTAGTTAGTCCATCGCAACCCTTTCACACGAAATGGACGTTGGACGTCAAAAACTGAAGTAAAATTGCGATTTTAGTTAGTCCATCGCAACCCTTTCGCACGAAATGGACGTTGGACGTCAAAAACTGAAGTAAAATTGCGATTTTAGTTATCCATCGCAACCCTTTCGCACAAAATGGACGTTGGACGTCAAAAACTGAGGTCAAAATTGCGATTTTGAGGTGTCAATCGTAACCCAATGGACGTTGGACGTCAAAAACTGAGGTAAAAGTGCGATTTTAGTTAGTCCATCGCAACCCTTTCGCACGAAATGGGCGTTGGACGTCAAAAACTGAGGTAAAATTGCGATTTTTGTCATCGCAACCCTTTCGCACGGAAAAAATGGACGTGGCCGTCAAAAACTGAAGTAAAATTGCGATTTTAGTTAGTCATCGCAACCTTTCGCACACGAAATGGACGTTGGACGTCAAAAACTGAAGTAAAATTGCGATTTTAGTTGATAGCGAAACACTTTCCACACGAAATGGACGTTGGACGTCAAAAACTTGAAGTAAATTGCGATTTAGTTAGTCCATCGCAACCTTTTCGCACGAAATGGACGTTGGACGTCAAAAACTGAAGTAAAATTGCGATTTTAGTTAGTCCATCGCAACCCTTTTGCACGAAATGGACGTTGGACGTCAAAAACTGAGGGAAAATTGCGATTTCACGGGTCCAGTCTCTGTATGTGAAAGCGTTTGTGTGTAAAGGAGTTTCTGTGTGTGAAAGTTTCTGTGTGCAAAGGTCTCTGTAAGGAGTCTGTGTGTAAAAGCTTCTGTGTTTGAAAGCGTCTGTGTGTAAAAGCGTCTGTGTGTAAAAGCCTCTGGGTGTAAAAGCATCTGTGTGTAAAATCGTCTGTGTGTAAAAGCGTCTGTGTGTAAAAGCGTCTGTGTGTCAAAGCGTCTGTGTGTAAAAGCGTCTGTGTGTAAAAGCGTCTGTGTGTAAAAGTGTCTGTGTGTAAAAGCCTCTGTGTGTAAAAGTGCCTGTGTGTAAAAGTGTCTGTGTGTAAAAGCCTCTGTGTGTAAAAGCGCGTGTGCGTAAAAGTGTCTGTGTGTGGAAGTTTCTGTGTGTAAAAGCCTCTGTGTGTAAAAGCCTTTGTGTGTAAAAGTGTCTGTGTGTAAAAGTGTCTGTGGAAAAAGCGTCTGTGTGTCAAAGCGTCTGTGTGTAAAAGCGTCTGTGTGTAAAAGCGTCTGTGTGTAAAAGTGTCTGTGTGTAAAAGCCTCTGTGTGTAAAAGTGCCTGTGTGTAAAAGTGTCTGTGTGTAAAAGCCTCTGTGTGTAAAAGCGCGTGTGCGTAAAAGTGTCTGTGTGTGGAAGTTTCTGTGTGTAAAAGCCTCTGTGTGTAAAAGCCTTTGTGTGTAAAAGTGTGTGTGTAAAAGTGTCTGTGGAAAAAGCGTCTGTGTGTAAAAGCGACTGTGTGTAAAAGCCTCTGTGTGTAAAAGCGTCTGTGTGTAAAAGCCTCTGGGTGTAAAAGCGTCTGTGTGTAAAAGCGTCTGTGTGTCAAAGCGTCTGTGTGTCAAAGCGTCTGTGTGTAAAAGTGTCTGTGACATGTATCCTCTTCTGAATCAATCCTACTTTTCACAACTTATCCTCCATCGCTCATTTAAAATTCACCAGCCATTCACCGACTATTTTTTACGACTACCATACTCAGAGCTGTGTGAAAAACATTTTTTCGCTCTCAGGCCAACCGTCGTCTAGTTCAAGTTTTGTAGGAGTTTCCTAGAAGTTGATCACCTGTAGCTGATGTAGGTGATGCTGTCTATGTTGTAGATGATGAGGATGATGTTGTAAGTGATGTAAGGTTAGATAGGCTTGAAGATGTAGGTGATGTAGAGGATGCAGTGATATAGGTGATGATGTAGGTCATGTATGCGTTGTAGACGATGTATGTCATGTAGATGAGGCAGATGGAAAAAGATTGTGTAGGTGATGTAGATGGTGTAGGTGAGATAGATGATGATGGTGGTGGTGGTGGTGATGATGATGATAATGATGATGACGGTGATGATGTAGGGAAAAGATGGTGCAGAAGATGTAGGTGATGTGGGTGATGTAGTGATGTAGAGGATGTAGTGATGTAGGTGATGATGATGTAGGCAATGTATGTGTTGTAGATAAAGCATGTCATATCATAAAGATGAGGTTGATGGAGAAATGTGTAGGTGGTGTAGATAATGTAGGTGAGACAGATGTAGGTGATGATGATTATGATGATGGTGATGATGGTGATGGTGATGATGATGGTGATGATGATGATGATGGTGCAGATGTAGATGTAGATCTAGAGAAGATGGTGTAGAAGATGGTAAAGAAGATGTAAAGGACATAAGAGATGTGGATGATGTATGTTAGGTAGATGAAGCGAAGAGTGAGGCGGGCAGCAATTCTTTGGGAAGAAAACCCTTCGCACGAGCTTCGGGCATACTGGCCACAGTATTGCAAACGCTTTTGGAAAAGCGTGTTTTCATAAAGTGTTTGTGCTGTGATTGCACCTTGCACGCCCGATCTCTAGAGTAAAAAGGGCGGGGCAATAAACATACTTCACTCATTGTTTGGCAGCTGTTTTTGTTTCTCGCTGTTGGGGATACTCTTTGGGCTTATTTTTTAAAACCCTTTTAAAAAATTGCAAAAAACAGGTCCACAAAGGGTACCCCCTTGCAGGTCCTTGCATTTGCAATTAAAAACTGGAATTAGCACTTGCAATAAGAAACAACCTTCCTGGCTCTAGCAGGCATTTTTCCCTTCTTCCTATCAGAATCCAATGAAGATCCCATCAGAGCCCATCAGAAAAGAGAGGATTTGTCAAAACCTTACAGAAGCCTTTGGGGAAGAGTTGGGATTTTCGATTTACTATTGCAAAGCAGACCCCCCCCTTAAAAAAAAAAATAGGGGGGGGACCCTCGTTTACTATTGTCCATCCAACATTATACTGGTAGCAAAGCTTGAGGCACGCCCTTCAATTGCTACAGTAGATCGCTCGCCAAATCAATTGCCAGAACACCGCCCTCCAATCCAGAGCAGCAAGGCATAAAAATGCATAAGCATTTCTGAATACAAACGCGCTCAGAACATTCAGATCAATATGCCCTACAGAAAATTATTGAACAACCGGCCCGCCTGGAGTGGTGTTATCTGCTTGTTTGGGTTGATGGCAACAAGTGGTTCGTTGATGTTCGTTGGCCAGTCCTACACAGCCCTGTCTTGCATGCGTTCTAGCCCTTCAAAATCTCGCCAGCTCCGCCAATTCAGTGAATGTTCCCGGCTCTTTCCGGCTCTCCTGCCTGAGTTTCGGGTGTTCTGATCTCCTGCCGGATCTCCCCGCACTCAGCCAAGGGAAGCGACCTTAAGGTTGTGCTCTGGATATTTCTGGACATATTTGGACTGTGACATGCCGAGACTATTGCTGGAGTCCACAGACTTCTTCTTTGCACAGCGCCTCTGTGCACCTGGCCCTCGAAACTGTCCCGTGGAATGCAGCACAAATCTTTGCTTGCAATATCTCTTTTAAATGCTAAGCCTTTGGAAGTTTTGAAGCAAGGGAAAAAGAAAGGTAAAGAAAAGATAAGAAAGGTAATGTTTCGTCCTGATTTGTCACCCTCCTCCCCCAAGCAATAGATCAAATAGCTATACCCGCTGGGTGCAAAAAAGCGGTTCCCCAGAACAAATACGACCCCACATTTAAGTAACGACTTCAGTTGGCGACAATCGAAATCTAATTAAACCTTTTGTTTTTGCCGATGAGCTTGTGATACTTGTAGTACTTGTAGTGAGTGGGGTTCAGCATGTTGATTGCGTTGTATACCTTTTCCACCTTAAGTTTTTTCAAGGAAAACGTAAAAAGAGAAAGAGAAAGGGAGCGAGAGAAAGAGAAAGAGAGAGAGTGAGGAAGAAGAAAAGGAAGAGGAACAGAGAGAGAGAGGAAGAGGGAGAGAAAGAGAAAGGAAAAGAGAAAAAGAAAGAGAAAAAAGAAAGAGAAAGAATCGGTTGCTTTTGTAAGGGTTGAATAAGCGATTTGAGTCTTTTGGGAAAGGCTTTGGCTTTGAACTTTTCAATTGCTTTTGAACCATGTGTTTCTTTCTTCTCTTGGGCTCCAGGATCAGCTCTGGAAAAAGTTTGCTGCAATTGTGAACCCTGAGGGCAAACTTACATTAGTGAACTGGACCCTCTCATGGCCCAGTGCGTGGAATTTTGTGGTAAAACTGTTTTTCGAACAAGGGTTTAATAAGCTGTCTGATTCCTTTGGGACAGGGAGGCAAGCAATATTTTTTCCAGAAAAAGTGTACATTTTTTCTTTACATCAATTTTTTTTGGGCGGAACAATTGGTCTCCCAAGAATTCTTGCCAGAATAGTGAACCTTCCAAACATTGCCGGGGTCCTGAATAATTTGGAAAATTTGGCAACAATAGCCACCCTAGACACTAATCAGGATACACCATTATTGGGGATGAAGTCTTGAACGCAAAAGAAAAGGGAGGCGCGAAGTAGAGAGATGCGGCATGAGAAAATGAGGAGCTGCAGAAGTTTGCGGCACAAGGCCCAGAAGATCCAAAAAGTACGGATAATGACATACGAGAGCACCAAGAATGCTGATGGCGAAGCGAATAAGGAGAAGAAGGAGTAGAATGATAATGACGTGGATGAAATTGGATAATGTTCCTTGTGATTGTGGCGATGGCACCGGCCACGGCAACAACAACAACGACCACAACGACGATGAGGGCGATGAGGGCGACAGCGATGGCTATGATGACGGCGATGATGATGGCCGTGATATTGGCTATGATGATGGCTTTGTTAATGGATATGGTGGATATGGTGATCGCTGTGCTGATTGCTTTGATGGTTTCTATGATGGCTATGATGCCGTTTCTGGACTGCATAGCCTGTTGGAATCAAAACGTCCAACGCCCAACAAAAAAAACAAAATGGAAACCATGCAGGGCAGGAAAATTTGCAGGCAAAGGGGAGCAAATTTTGGAAGCCATGAGACAAGAATGCAACATAATATAGGGCGTTAAGTCTTAAAACCCTGTTGAACCTTTGGCACGAAATAAAGAAGCTCGTCCTTTTCGGACAAGTCGTTGTCGGACCAGGCTCATGTTGGATCTTTGTTTCTTGCACACGAATGCTCATTTCACAGGCTTGATGTTACTTGTACTCCAGAATGCTGCATGTATGCACGCGCTTTATGCGACACTGGGCGGGGAGGGGTGGCTTCGCTGCAACGGCAATGGAAAAGGCGCTGCTTGTCAATCTTGAAATTGTTGGAGGAAATCTCAAGAAAACAGGACAGATGCATTAATGTGCAGTACGCATGTATATGCCAGTAGTACCGCACAAGGCGGTGGCGGAAGTTTCAAAGATAGGAAAATAAAGGAGAGGTGAGTTGTTGTGATGCATGGATGGCAGAGCGAACCCACTGATAGACCGGAAGGTGGTTGTGATTTTTGGAATGGTTGCAATGGTCGCCTCACCCACAACCACAACTGCAGGATGCAGTGTGGTGTAGCGAAGTGCTATGTAATTTTAGTTGTAGTTGTAGTGGAGAGTTCATGTTGTTGAAGTTGTAATGTTGTAGCTCTAGTTGTAGCTGTAGTGTATTTGGATTGTAGTTGAAGTTGTAGTTGTCGCAATTGTAGTAACTGCAGTAATTGCAATAGTTGTAGGGGTTGTAGTTGTAGTGTAGTTGTAGTTGTAGCTCTAGTGTAGTTTAATGGTAATTGTTGTTGTAGTAGTGTAGTTGAAGTTGAAGTTGTAGTTGTAGTTGAGGTGTAGTTTACTGGTAGTAGTAGTGGTAGTCGTAGTTGTAGTTGCACTTGTAGTTGAAGTTGTAGTTGTAGTTGCAGTTGTAGTCTAGTGTAATGAAGTGGTAGTGGTAGTTGTAGTTGTAGTTGTGGTTGCAGTTGCACATGTAGTTTTAGTTGTAGCGTTGTAAAACGGTAATTGCAGTTGTAGTTGAAGTTGCAATGGTAGTTGTAGTGGTAGATAGTGGTAATTGTAGTTGAGGTGGTAGTTGTAGCTGCAGTTGTAGTTGCAGCTGCAGTTGTAATGTAAATTGTAGTAGTTGCTGTAGTTGTAGTTGTGTAATGGTAGTAACCCTGTGCGAGTTCACCGGGTCAGGTTGGGGCCTGTGATTTTCTACTAGAAAATGAATGTTGTACAAATTAGGGACCCAAGAAAACCTAGCTACAGACATCAAACCAATTTGAGGTACCCTAGAAAAATAGCAACCCCCAAGAAGCGCATTTTCGAAGCTATGGATAGCATTTTTTCTTGGAAAAACATCACCCTGCTTGAATTGCGTAATGTTGAAATTACGAAATCATTTTTTTTGAAAACAACTTCCGGGGAATGGTTCCATTTTTCTAGAGGAACCTGCATTGGGCATCTTTGCAGGCACTTAGGCTGTCCAAAAAAATGGTTTTGGCGGACCCCCGGGGGTCCTGATAATGGAGTGGATTTTTTTTGGGGTATATATATATATATTTTAAGCATGTTTAAACAAAACAAAATGACCTACCAGTGCCCCTCTAGAAAATCAGGGACCACTAGAAAATCTAGGAACGTCCTCCCAGAGATGCGAAACTTATGCTCCTGGATTTTGGGCACTTAAGCTACCCAGAAAATCAGGGTCTCCCGACTCAGAGGTCTCCAAAAGTTGTTCTGTAGAAAATCAGGGGGTTGATAAAAGCAGCCTTTCATCAAAATCGAAGAAGTTTCGCGCCAGAAAATCAGTCCTTCTTAGGGGGGTTGACCCCCCTGAAATCCTAGAGGAAATTCACACCGGTATATGGTAGTTGTAGTGTCGTTGTAGTTGTAGTCTTAGTGTTGTATCATGGTAATTGTAGTCGTAGTTGAATTTCTAGTTGTAGTTGACGTGTAGTTGAAGTTGTAGTTGTAGTTGCACATGTAGCTGGAGTTGTAGTGTTGTATAATGGTAGTTGTAGTTGAAAATGTAGTTGTAGTTGCAGATGTACTTGTAGTGTTGTAAAATGGTGGCTGTGTTTGTAGTTGATGTTGTAGTTGTAGCGTAATTGAGGTTGTAGTTGTCGTTGCAGTTGTAGTTGCAATCTAGTTGCTGTAGTTGTAGTTGTAGTTGTGGCTGTAGTTGTAGCCGTAGTTTAGTCGAAGTGTAGTTGAAGTTGTAGTTGTCGCACTTGTAGTAATAACTGTAGTAATTGCAATAGTTGTAGGGGTCGTAGTTGTAGTTGTAGCTGTAGTTGTGTAATTGTAGTTGCGGTATAGTTGTAGTGGTAGATAGTGGTAGTGCACTTGTAGTTGTAGCTGAAGTGTGATTGCAGTTGTAGTTGTAGTTGAAGTGTAGTTGTCGTCTAGTGTAATGTAGTGGTGGTGGTAGTTGTAGTTGTAGTGTAGTTGAAGTTGTAGTCTAGTGTAGTGTAGTTGCAGTTGTCTATCTGTCTGCCCATATCTGTCTGTCTCTGTCTGTCTCTGTCTGTCTGTCTGTCTCTGTCTGTCTCTGTCTGTCTCTGTCTGTCTCTGTCTGTCTGTCTGACTGCCTGCCTGCCTGCCTGCCTGTCTGTCTGTCTGTCTGTCTGGCTGTCTATCGGCAAGCTTGAAACGGAGATATTCTGCGAGACTTCCTCAATTTTTGAACTTGCCAACATCGAAAACGCAGCAATCCTGCGAGAGAGCCCCAGTTTTTAGCGTCAAAAAACTAAGCAATTCGGCGGGACTTCCTCAATTTTCCAAGTTAACAACATCAAAAACGAAGCAATTCTGCGAGACTTCCTTCAAAAATGGAAAGTTGAGTGCAAAGCTGACAGTTACAACCACCCACACCCACAGAAGCCATACATTGGAAATGTCCAAAATGATTTTTTTGTGTTCCAAGTGTATGCCGTTTGTATGCTCAAAAGGTACTTCTAAGTGTGTTCCAGAAAGGCTCTTTTCCAGCCCATGTTCTGTGTGTATGTCAGATATAGAAAGACATCCAGTTTCCCAGAAAGAGATATCCCAAGTGTGTTCTTCAAAACCTGAAATTCTTCCAGTGATTCAAACTTGTATTCCAACTGTATTCCCCGTCCATCCCGGCCACCTGAGCCCCAAATCCAAAAAAAACAGCGAGAAAAGTGTGTTCCAAGTGTATTCCGAGTGTATTCCAAGTGTATTCCAAGTGTATTCCAAATGTGTTCCAAGTGTATTCCAAATGTGTTCCAAGTGTATTCCACAAGTTCAAGTGTGTTCCAACTGTATTCCCCAAACTCATTCCAAATGTGTTCCCATTAGGCTAATGTATTCCCAAGTGTATTCCCAAGAGGACGTGCACAGTGAACTCGCTGTGCAGTTTGGGGCGGGTTTAAGACAATTTGCAAATACAAGTTGAATACAGTGTTGGTTTTGGACTATGTTTCAAGGCACGTTTTGAAGATACAAACTGAACACAGCTGGAATACAAAATAAATCATTTTACTGGCTGCCAATCTATGGCTGGTCAGGCTCTTGTAAGCTGACAGACTCGCACCAATGCGTTTTGCAATTTCTCCCCATCTGTCTAAAATATTGCGCCTGCCACGAAAAAGTGAGGCCAGGTCATACGAAGTGCTGCACCTGTCACGCAAAATCATCTCAGCAAACCTGAAGATATGAGGCTCCAAAATGCAACCCCTCTCAGGAAACCAGCGCCCTGACCTCCTAACATCTCTGACGAACATGTCGCTTGTACTGCGCCTGCCACGCGACATGCATCTTCGCAGATCCTCACGCCTGCCAACGTTGTTGCAACTGCGACAAAAGGTGCAGAATCCCTTCTGTGCTTGCCACACGAAACGGCATCTGAACGTCCAAAAATGGTCCGAGATGGTCCGAGACAGTCAGTTTGTAACACTTTTGACTTCGAAATGTGCTTCCCGCCACAACACTTTTTGAACATCTCAAGTTCCAAAAGTGCTCCGACGTTGAGGTGTTTTGCACATTTTGGCTTGGAAATGTGCTTTGCGCCACAATGGCGTACAGATTTTCATTTCTCATCTGCGACCCGCCGCTTTAGCGAGCCTACTTTTCGACCCTTCTGAGCCCCAAAACATTGGAAAAACACAGTGTTTCGCGACTTTTCTACCTTTTCGCGCGCCTGCTTCTTCTTTCTTCTGACTCTTTCTCTTCTCTGATCTTCTTTCTTCTTCTCTTCTCTTCTCTGACTCTTCCCACATCTGCTTTTTCATCTGTCCATATTGTCCGAAGTTTGGCTCCTAAACTTCCTTCGGTTAAGATATGTTAAGGTTATGAAGCACTTGAAAGACAGGCCTTCGGCTCAGCAGCGAGCAAAACCTTATGATCCCCAAGGTATTTCGACATGACTCTGAGAAAATTGATGGTGTCCCCTCGGGGGGGGGTGCAACGCAATCAAAACTCAAAGAATATTGTGAAACGTCGCAAGGCGGGCTGAAAACAAAAGAATCTTGGAAATTCTGGGAATAAATGGTTTTGGCATGTTTTGGCTGTCTGGAAATGGTTGGCTTCGGCAGGACCTGGCCCGCATTGAAAGACATGACATCACTGCACGATCACTGTCAAATCTGGCCAAATCAGCTCAGAAAGCTCCGTTGCAAAGTTTGTAAAGTAAAACTTTCACATGTCAATGTCAATATGTAAGCCGAACAAAACGTGTCAAAGCTGTCTTTCGTCCACAATGAGTTTCAGGATTGCCAAAGAATGTCCGAACGCCTGGATTGACAGTTCCAGAGCGTTGGTGGGGTCAGTGAGTGGCACTCTTAAATCTCTTGGAAAAACGAGCGCAAAGCGCGCAGGTAGGAAAACGAATGCCGGGACATATGGTATCATATGATGGGAGTAAGCGAAATGAACACCACCTCGAGCTTCAAGGGTCTCAGCATGGTTTTGTCTTGAATTTTCTGATTAAGGCTGGAACGTCAAAAGCAACACATCTGGAGATGTTGCCCAAATTAAGCGCCACTTGCCAGCAAGCTTGGGCGTCAGAGCATCAGGGTCCTGTCCACCTGATCCCGAGCAGGGATAAGCAATCCAAACTACACTGCGTGAGCATTGTCTATAGCGTTCTACAGCAATGAATTTTCCAACCATTGCTTTCAGAATGGACCGGGAAGCTTTCGCCAAGACTCTTTGGCAGGTTTGACCGCTCAAAGCTTCAAGCTCTTCAATGCATGCATTGATGGCTGCTCTATCGTCAGGTGGTAAAGGTCCGAAACCACGGTTGTACCTTCTTTCATTTTTCAAAGAAAATCTTTGATTTTGACAGGCAAAGCGAAGACTGTTCAAAAACAGGCCCACATGTGCACAACAGTTCACCCCGAAGACAGCCGCAAGAATTTGTCTCGCCTTAGATTTCTGGTGCCAATTCATGCATGCTCCGCAAAGCGCCAAAATAGACGCCTTGCTAACTTTGCTTGTTGAAAACCACTCCCAGATCCAAAATGCACCAACACAGGAAAGGCTCAGAGCAGAGATGTCTTGTGTATCAACACCTCCAGGGAAAGAACAAAACTACGCACGTCGCATTACATTGACTGATGCTTTGCAAAGCCAAACCTTGCCTCCCAAATCCTTGCCGCTCAAGAAAGAAGCAATATTTGATGAAAGCCTTTCTTGGCGTTGGCCCCCCTCAGCAGGGAAACAAAGGGAGGCGGAATCAGGTCAAGCACAGCAAGTCGGCAAACAATGTTCATCAGCAAACACAGCGCGGCGTGAAGGCAAAGCGGTGCTGCATGCACACACACACACACGCGCCTTTGCACATTCCATCTATTTAATCTATTTGTCTGTCTGCCTCTCTATCTATGCATCAACCTTTACTATACATCTAATGCTCTATCCATCCACCCACCACCCAACACACCACACCACACACCCACCCACCCACCCATCCATCCATCCATCCATCCATCCATCCATCCATCCATCCATCCATCCATGTGTAAAGCAAATACATTGCACACATACGGATTGAAAGAACCAACAAGCCTATAGCATTTCCGTAAAAAATGCTATCTGTATATATACTATATATATATATTACGTATTTATTTATTTGGATGTCGATGGTGACCATGCCTGCGGTCTTGGACTTTGAATCGGCTCATGCAAAACAGGGGTAGCGGTATAGGGTCGTCCCCTATTGGTAATGAAGGTTTAGCACACCCCTCAGCAAGGCCAAAGCGAAGCAAAACTAAATTAAGAATTGCAACAACTTGAGGCCAAAGGGAAGGGGACGAAATCTAGTTGGGAAAGGAGAGATGTGTACTGAGAGAATATGTGGTGTGACCTTTTGAGTGTCATGTTTTGAACTGAAATAAGCTACCATTCGACGTGGCTGACACGTTAGCAGCAGCGCGCCATGATATTCATTGATATTCCAGCTCGCATGCACCATAATCATTCCACAACCCTCCCCCTGACATCCTAGCATACCAGCGTGAACAGTATGCTCCTAGGATTCTACTTGCCAAATGCTAAGTGCCCCAGCCAAATGCGCGTCGGTTGAGCCACATTGCAACCATCTGATTGAACCTCTTTCCCTCGGCATTTCCTTGTTCCTGTCCGTGACATACTATATATGAGCCACCGTCAAAATCAATTGTTGATGCCTGGTACGAAAATATAGGTTATCGCTTTTTTTGGGCGCCCTATCGCTCTACAGTGTTTTGTTCAAATATGTTCAAATCAACACTAAATAAAGCAAAAATGCAGCGGAAGTGGCTCCACGGATTCAGATCTCTAAAACTGTCCGGAATGGATTAAGGGGCGCTCGTTGCCTTTGCGTTCGCAACCATGTTGGGGAGCTATCTAAGCACATTCCTAGACCCTTTCCTCAGGGAAGACATTTATTACATGCTCAACTCTGAATTTAATTAAGATCAATGGTCCAATGGTTCCCAACGGTTATAAGATCATTATAATTCTATGGAAACGAAAACGGGTCACCTCGCAGGCTCGCAATTGCCCCTCTTTGATAAGCCATGGCGTCAGAAAACGCCACACTTCCCTGCTCAATAGCTCTAGTAATTGAAGGCGGGACCTTATTGTTCCAATAAAGAAACGTTCGTAGCTATGATGAAGTGCTTAAGGCTCCCCAAGTCTCAAACAACCTGATGGCCTAGGGTTGAGAACCTGTTCGTTTTCTTGTTGAATGCTTCTTGTTGGGGTCAAATGAGTCTATCCCTCGTCCGGGGTTCCTTTTTCAGCAAAAGGTTATCGCTGGGTTATCGCTAAAGTTATCGCTAAATTAAAAACACCTTAATGATCAAGAAAGGAAAAGAACTAGACGACGGTCGGCCCGAGAGCGAAAAAGATGATTTTCAAGCAGCTCTGAGGATGGTAGTCGTAAAAGATAGTCGGTGAATAGTTGGAGAATTTTATATGAGCTATGGAAAGATATGATGTGAAAAAGTAAGATTGATCAAGAAGAGAATATTTGGTAAAGGGCATCAGATGACATGTGTCTTGCAACCAGAGAGAGAGAAAGAGGGGGGATAGAAAGAGAGAGAGAGAAAGAGAGAGAGAGAGAGAGAGAAAGAGAAAGCAAGAGAGAGAGAGAGAGAGAGAGAAAGAGAGAGAGAGAGAGAATGGCTATGTTAAACACCATTTTTAAAAAACTGCCAGCCTTCGGCATTTTCCACGGGAAAACCGATAATTCATTCCTGGCCCGTCTCAACAGCTGGGTATATGAGTATTGATTCATCATAACATATATTGATTTATTAGATTTTATTAGTAATTTCATGTAAATTCATTGTGTTTCAAGCGTTGTTTTCTGTCTTGATATCATCCCAACCTCTGGGTCAACACGCAATACGTGGACTTGATACAAACCATTACAGTACATTTTCCCCCTTGCATAGAGTTACACCAATGTTGGTCTCCGTCTGCACTTTGTTGTGAAGCAAATCAGGGCACTGTAGGCTTGGCGAGGACGACGGTGGCGATGGTGCTTCAAGAGTGGAACTGCAAGACATGTCGAGCCCCAGTGTGAACGCCGTCGATCAGCAAAAACTGACGAATTCCTGCAATTGAAGTATCAGAATTTGATGGATGAGCTTCAGGTGCTGCTCGTGGCAGACGAGGCATCCTTGGAAGTTGTCGAGGAAGCTGCCCGAGATATCATGGCCTCTTATCCACAGCCTCCCACGGACATCAGTGAAGAAGAACATTTGCGTGAACTGCAAGGATTAGTGCTGGAGTTTGGGGATTGGAAGTTGTGTGATTCCCGGGACAGACAGCACATGTTGATCTCAAGGTTTAGACTTCGGCTTCTGAATTTGGGATGCAATGAAAAGACGTGCAAGGAAGTTTCATTGCCTTATTTGGAGAATGAGCTGGAGAATCTGGAATCGCGTGGTCATTCATTCCGATTTGTTTCGAACTTGAGGTGCATTCTTCGGGATTTGAAAGCTTGGAGATTGCTCTGTGAAGGCAGGCCCAGCACAGAAATGGATGATGATACTTTTTGGCGCAAAATGAGTTTTGAACCTCTGTCTCCAAGCGATTGTTTTGGAGCCCGTTGAAGGTGACATAGTAGGAATTGTCCGTGGCTCTGAGGATGGTAGTCGTAAAAGATAGTCGGTGAATAGTTGGTGAATTTTATATGAGCTATGGAAAGATATGGTGTGAAAAAGTAAGATTGATCAAGAAGAGAATATTTGGTAAAGGGCATCAGATATCATCAGATGACATGTGTCTTGCAACCACAGAGAGAAAGAGGGGGCAGAGATAAAGAGAGAGAGAGAGAGAAAGAGAGAGAGAGAGAGAGAGAAAGAGAAAGCAAGAGAGAGAGAGAGAATGAAAGGGGGAGGTAGAAAGAAAACATGAAGAAATGTAATGTGAGCAACAAAAGTGCACAGGAGGCTCAGTGCCATGAGTCTGCGAATGACATGTGCTATCTCATTTTATCATGGTAATTCCCACACACATTGCGGAAAAAGGCGCGGCACCATCATTCCGTGAGCGCGAAGAAACGCGACGCTTTTATACAGAGACGCTTTTACACACAGAATCTTTTACACATAAACACTTTTACACACAGACGCAACGCTTTTACACACAGACGCTTTTACACACAGACGCTTTGACACACAAAAGCCTTTACACACAAACGCTTTTACACACAGACGCTTTTACACACAGACGCAACGCTTTTACACACAGACGCTTTTACACACAGACGCTTTTACACACAAAAGCTTTTACACACAGACGGTTTTACACACAGACGCTTCTACACGCAGATACGTTTTACACACGCACACACGCTTTCACACACAAACGCTTTTACACACAGACGACGCGTTGACACACAAACGCTTTTACACACAGACGCTTTTACACGCAGATGCTTTTTACACACGCACACACGCTTTCAAACACAAACGCTTTTACACACAGACGCTTTTACACACAGACACTTGTACAGAAACGAAAACGTCCATCGCAATTTTTCCTCAGTTTTTGACGTCCAACGTCCATTTCGTGCAAAAGGGTTGCGATGGACTAACTAAAATCGCAATTTTACTTCAGTTTTTGACGTCCAACGTCCATTTCGTGCGAAAAGGTTGCGATGGACTAACTAAAATCGCAATTTTACTTCAGTTTTTGACGTCCAACGTCCATTTTGTGTGAAAAGGTTGCGATGGACTAACTAAAATCGCAATTTTACTTCAGTTTTTGACGTCCAACGTCCATTTCGTGCGTAAGGGTTGCGATTGACACCTCAAAGTCGCAATTTTTCCTCAGTTTTTGACGTCCAACGTCCATTTCGTGCGAAAGGGTTGCGCGGGACGCTTCAAAGTCGCAATTTTTCCTCAGTTTTTGACGTCTAACGTCCATTTCGTGCGAAAGGGTTGCGCGGGACACCTCAAAGTCGCAATTTTTCCTCAGTTTTTGACGTCCAACGTCCATTTCGTGCGAAAGGGTTGCCGGGGACGCTTCAAAATCGCAATTTTACCTAGGTTTTGGACGTCCAACGTCCATTTCGTGCGAAAGGGTTGCGTTTCGTGGCGCTCCGGCGACACCGCCCCCGCCTTAAGAGAGAATAGAAGAAGAGCGAGAGGAGATCTGCAGATGTGAAGGTGTGAAGATCTAGATCTGCAGGTGTGAGGGTGCGAAGATCTAGATCTGCAGATGTGAGGGTGTGAAGATCTAGATCTGCAGGTGTCAAGGTGTGAAGATCTAGATCTGCAGATGTGAGGGTGTGAAGATGTAGATCTGCAGGTGTGAGGGTGTGAAGATGTAGATCTTCAGGTGTGAAGGTGTGAAGATCTAGATCTGCAGGTGTGAGGGTGTGAAGATCTAGATCTGCAGGTGTGAAGGTGTGAAGATCTAGATCTGCAGATGTGAGGGTGTGAAGATCTAGATCTGCAGGTGTGAAGGTGTGAAGATCTAGATCTGCAGGTGTGAGGGTGTGAGGATCTAGATCTGCAGGTGTGAAGGTGTGAAGATCTAGATCTGCAGGTGTGAAGGTCTGAAGATCTAGATCTGCAGGTGTGAAGGTGTGAAGATGTAGATCAGCAGATGTGAAGGTGTGAAGATGTAGATCGGCAGATGTGAGAGTGTGAAGATCTAGATCTGCAGGTGTGAAGGTGTGAATATCTAGATCTGCAGATGTGAGGGTGTGAAGATCTAGATCTGCAGGTGTCAAGGTGTGAAGATCTAGATCTGCAGATGTGAGGGTGTGAAGATGTAGATCTGCAGATGTGAAGGTGTGAAGATGTAGATCAGCAGATGTGAGGGTGTGAAGCTGTAGATCAGCAGATGTGAGGGTGTGAAGGTGTAGATCAGCAGATGTGAGGGTGTGAAGGTGTAGATCAGCAAATGTGAGGGTGTGAAGACGTAGATCAGCAGATGTGAGGGTGTGAAGACGTAGATCAGCAGATGTGAAGGTGTGAAGATGTAGATCAGCAGATGTGAAGGTCTGAAGATGTAGATCAGCAGATGTGAAGGTGTGAAGATGTAGATCAGAAGATGTGAAGGTCTGAAGATGTAGATCAGCAGATGTGAAGGTGTGAAGATGTAGATCAGCAGATGTGACGGTGTGAAGAGTGAAGATGTAGATCAGCAGATGTGAGGGTGTGAAGGCGTAGATCAGCAGATGTGAGGGTATGAAGGTGTAGATCAGCAGATGTGAGGGTGTGAAGCTGTAGATCAGCAAATGTGAGGGTGTGAAGACGTAGATCAGCAGATGTGAGGGTGTGAAGACGTAGATCAGCAGATGTGAGGGTGTGAAGATGTATTATAACGGCTTCTTTTTTACGAAGAACCCTTCGCAGGCGCTCTCGGGAAAAGATCTAAAAATAGTTGTGTTCCGGGGAAGGTAAAAAAATGTCCGTCGCAGATTGTCTTCCTCTGGGGGAGGGGGGCGTCGAAGATTTGGAATGTGAAAAACACTGCGAATGTCAGAGTTTCAGAGCTTTGGCATATCAGACCGCGCGGGTTAAAGACTTAAAGGGACACTACAGAACCTCTGAAAACTGCTCCCGGGGAACCTTTTGCAACAAAGAATATCTTCTTTCCGGTTGTTTCTTTTAAACGCCCCTTATTTTGCATCTTCTGTTTTGAAGCTTGCGCTATAGCTGTCCAACAGGGGAATGCAAATAGGGCTGGCACGAGAATTGTGGTCCTGGGATGCTTGGCTTCCCTGGGGCAACCTTACGCCGCTAAACGCAAAACTCCTACGACGAAATTCTTTCGAACCATCGCTGCTAGCTTAAAGATGTCTAGAGGGTCTTTCTGCGCGGACACGCTTGCGGCGTTTGCAAACAGTGTGAAAAACGTTTTATATATTGGCACTGGCACTACACTCCAAGAACCCCCGCATCAACCGGCGTCATTAAGGACAAGAGGTCGACAAGCTTTGCTCTGAAGTTTTAGTGAAAGTTGCCGAGCTGGAGCCGCAAGCCAGGGTTGGGTCCAACGTCCTTCTCCAAGGTGTTCTGATTTGGTTTCATGTTTGGGCCCTGCAGGAGATCTGTTTGGCTGAGAAGGAGGACAACCAGGAAACCTGAAGTAAATCACCGTGAAGTGCGCGTAATTAAATTGCGCTTGCTTGCTTCAGATGGAAGAAGCCATAATAATATTTTATCGCCGGCAGGACTGGCTACACAAAGCTCTTTCTTCGTCAAGTCGCGCATTGCAACTGGACCCGTCCAATTTGCTGGCTGAAGCCACTTGGCATTCTATATAATATCATTAGGCTTGCAGCCTCGGGAAAGTTGCATAGAAAGCCCGTGGGTTGGAAGGATTGTGCATCAAGGTAGTTGCTGCTGGTGGGCACCCAACGGGGCCCAAGGATTTTTCCCCTAACACAATGAGTCCAGCCAAGCTGGGAGAAAAAGAATGGGCTTATAGCATTTTTGACACGCACCTGTACATTGGGACAGCTTTCTCTTGACGCCCCTTCTCTTGGCATATTTTTCTTGTGGCATCTCTTTCTTTGTTGCCCCATCCCCTCGACATCTTTTTCCCTTGACACTTCTTTCTCTTGGCATCTCCATCTTTTGACCTCAGCCCCTGTCTTTTGTCATCCCATTCTTCTGACATCTCCCTTTCTTGGCATCCCTGCCTCCTGGCACCTAGTAAGTCTTCTCTGTCGCGTAACACCGCTTTCCCTTGCCATCTGCATTTTGTCCCTCCTTTTCCTTGACCTCCTTTTGCCTTGCCGGCTCTTCCTCCCGCCGCCTCTGATGTCTCTTTCTCTTGGCATCCCTTTCTCTTGACATCTCTTCTTTTACCATCCCGTTCCCGTGGCATCTCCTCACTTTGGCTGCTTCTTTCCGCAAGGCTTGGCACATGGCCTTCCTATTTGTGGCATGGCATCACATGACAATGAAATGAAAGCATGTGAAATAACTTTACATGACATGTGAGAAGGGTGTGCATGCGTGACTTGCTTCTGCAGGGTGAAATCACATGATGTCGCTTTGCTTGGCTTTACAAGCGGTGATGCGACAGCAGAAGATTTCACATTTTAAGGATTGGCATGAATTTTCAAGGGCGGGCATGGCTACATGCGCGGGTTTGGTAGGATACGTGACGTGGCAGCGCACGTGACATTACAGTAGAAGGTGTGGTTACAGTGTGGTTGTATAAATCTAAAATCATATTTGTATATACCAGTAGTACCGCGCAAGGCGGTGGCGGAAGGTAAAAAAATAGGAAACCTATAGGAGAGGTTGGCTGTTGTGAACCACGGATGGCAGAGCGAATCCATGGTTGGAGTTGGGGTTGTATTTTTGGAGTGGTTGCAGTGGTCACCTCACCAAAACTGCTGGATTTAAGTTGCAGTTGTAGCTGTAGCGTAATGGAGCTGTAGTCGTAGTGTAGTGTAATTAGTGT
>CAMXCT020000499.1:0-10000 GCA_947184155.2 Cladocopium goreaui | reverse complement strand
TTTGGAAGTTTCGAAGTCGAAAAAGTGCACGCCGTTGTGGCGCGAAGCACATTTCGAAGTGAAAATGCACAAAACACCACATGTTCGCGCCACTTTTGGAGGTTCAGATGTCGTTTTGCGTGGCAGGCGCAAAGGATTGTGCACCTTGTCAAAAGTGAGCAAAACGTAAGGGTTTTGCTGCATTTCCAGAAACGATGGCAGGCGTGAGAAGCTGCAGCGCAGAACGCTTCAAACATCTTTAAGCACTGTACGTATGCAGATTTTTGGTGCTGATCTTATATAGGCGATGAAAGTCTAGAGGCTCAAAAGGCTGTGGATTCATGTTTGTATCTCTTGACAGATCGCCTCATTAATTCTAGCGGAGCGCACAAGACAGACAGCGACCAGTTTTCGCAGCATGGCGATTGTGGTCAGGTGTTACCAGGTTACCACATTGTGCAACATGATTCTTGTTTTGCACACAGTTCCTTCACATGCGGACAGACCTAATTGATGGAGTAGCTGACCGGCACGGTCGCTTGCATGAGGCTTTGCGGCGCCAAATTGAGAGCGAGGGCTGAGGGTTGAGGCCGAAGGCTGCCTCAGCATGCGTGGCCAGGAAAATTTTCCAGAGCTGCCTCAAAAGCTCGAAAGCAGCTTTTGCGCGGCGCCAAGCTCATTCGAATTTGACCCGCTTTTATCTGTGGACGCGCGTGCTTGAAAAAAAGGATTTCGCTTTCGCCCTGCAATCCCATCGCAGGGACCAGCAGCGTCATGGCTTCCCAAAGACCCCTGGCTAAAGGTTTTTTTTGCGACAAGCACTTCACTTGTTATTTTTTTCCGCTGCGTCTGGGGCACCTTTAGGTTGCTTCCGGGGTTTCTGTTTTGGAAACGACTTCGTCTATGGGAATTTCATTCATTCGCAAATGGTGCGATGACAAGTGACAAGTGCAATTATCAGGTTTGGCTACCATAGGCCGTAAGCCAGTGCAGTTGGTTATTCATGCTAATGAACACAGGGAACGCCCTTAGATTTCATGAGAGTGGAGCCTAGGTTTTCACACATGACAGGACAGGCTTGCCCCGTTCAAATCATCAAGCTGCGATGTCCTTGCGCCTTGCTGGCGGCATTGGGGTAGGCGTGCTTGCGGTGATCCTTCTTGGCTTTGCAAGCGATTGGTGCTCAATCCGCGCCTTCGAAGTCTGGCCGGCAAAGCCTGAAGGCTTGTTCAGGGAGTTGGGGCAGGTGAGGGCAAAATGTCTTTGTTGTCGGACGGCAAGGTAAACGATACCCAGCCAAGCCAGCAAGTGCCTTGACGTTTTCTGCAGTATCAGCGCCGGATGCACGGAATTGAGCCGCCAGTGTGCTGGCTCAAACTTCGATCAAATTTCCGCAGTCCACAACAACGCCCTCGCAGCAATACCCTACACACCTCGCCTGGCTCAGACACCACCAAGACACGACCGAGACACCACCGAGACACCACCGAGACACCGCCGAAGTACAACCGCCACCGGGACACCGGGACGCGCCCCGCCCAGCTGCCGCCGTGAACTGCAGAGTTGCTTCGTTTTGGATGTTGTCAAGTTCAAAAATTGAGGAAGTCTCGCAGAATTGCTTCGTTTTGGACGTTGTCAAGTTCAAAAATTGAGCAAGTGTCGCAAAATAGCTGCGTTTTCAAGCTTGCCGATAGACAGACAGACAGATAGACAGATAGACAGATGCCGGGGGAATCACGGGGGGAAGACATTTTGAGGGTGGTGGGAAGGGAAATTATTTCCAGGTAGTCCCACTTAAAGTTGATGAATCGAATTGACGTCAAGCTCCCTTGAAATAATTATACTACCTGCAAGTGAGATAGGAGTTGCCGGAGGGTCCAGTTTTTTTTTCCTTTCTCATGAGTAAAGTATTGTTTTTGCATGTTTTTGCCCTTTGAAGGTGCCAAACTCCTATCTCATGTGGTTCTATTATATAGTCAGTTGAAGGATACCTGCATCAAGCTTCTACATTCCCACGGTTTATGGTTTTTAACGCTATAAGCTACAGTTTGGACACATGAGAAAGGAGTTAGGGCTGATTTGGGGCATGTTCACATAACACATGTGTTGGGACTGTAGCATGTATATCCCATAAAGAATTCCCATCTCATGGGTTTCATGCTGATACTTGTGGGGATTTGACCTGGGAACTCTAGCTGGCACAATGGATGCAGCCAATGAAAAATAACGACCACTAAAAGCAGATGAGATAGGACTTGTGGGGATTTGACCTGGGAATCTCATTGGCACATGGGCGCAGCAAGGGAAAAATAGCGACCACTAAAAGCAGATGAGATAGGACGTGTGGGCATTTGACTTGGGAAATCTAATGGCCCATTGGTGCGGCAAAGGAAAAATAGCGACCACTGAAAGCAGATGAGATAGGACTTGTGGGTTTTCGACCCTGGACACTGAACCAAAGTCGCATGCCTGGATGCCCTTCCCCGTGTAAAAGCAGATGAGATAGGACGTGTGGGCATTTGACTTGGGAAATCTAATGGCACATTGGTGCGGCAAGGGAAAAATATCGCCCACTAAAAAAAGCAGATGAGATAGGACTTGTGGGTTTTCGACCCTGGACACTGAACCAAAGTCGCATGCCTGGATGCCCTTCCCCCTGTAAATGCAGATGAGATAGGACTTGTGGGGATTTGGCCTGGGGAATCTAATGGTACATGGGCGCGGCAAGGGAAAAATAGCGACCATATAGCGACCACTGACAGCAGATGAGATAGGACTTGTGGGTTTTCGACCTTGGACACTTAACCAAAGTCGCATGCCTGGATGCCCTTCCCCGTGTAAAAGCAGATGAGATAGGACGTGTGGGCATTTGACTTGGGAAATCTAATGGCACATTGGTGCGGCAAGGGAAAAATATCGCCCACTAAAAAAAGCAGATGAGATAGGACTTGTGGGTTTTCGACCTTGGACACTGAACCAAAGTCGCATGCCTGGATGCCCTTCCCCCTGTAAATGCAGATGAGATAGGACTTGTGGGGATTTGGCCTGGGGAATCTAATGGTACATGGGCGCGGCAAGGGAAAAATATCGCCCACTAAAAAAAGCAGATGAGATAGGACTTGTGGGTTTTCGACCTTGGACACTTAACCAAAGTCGCATGCCTGGATGCCCTTCCCCGTGTAAAAGCAGATGAGATAGGACGTGTGGGCATTTGACTTGGGAAATCTAATGGCACATTGGTGCGGCAAGGAAAATTATCGCCCACTAAAAAGCAGAGAGATAGGGCACTTGAGGGTTTTCGACCCTGGACACTGACCAAAGTCGACATGCCTGGATTTGCCCTTCCCCCTGTCAAAATAAGATCAATTACAACTTCACACTCCTTGGGACATCTATTTCATATCTTTACCTCTACTTGAATCTCTACAACCTTTCGTCGAAAAACTTAAGAAGCGGTTTGAAAATTTAAACATTACAAATACGCCATGGCAGAGAAAAAACCCCAAGTAAGACAAATAAGAAAAACCAAACAAAAAAAAAAACAAAATAGTAAAAAAAGGAAAGAAAAGCCCAATAATAAGAAGAAAATGATCAAACAACAGAAAATGCAGATGAGATAGGACTTGTGGGGATTTGGCCTGGGGAATCTAATGGTACATGGGCGCGGCAACGGAAAAATAGCAACCACCAGAAGCAAATTAAATAGGACTTGTTGGTTTTCGACCCTGGATTCTTAATGTGTTTTTGACATTTGTTCTGAAAAAAATAAATTTTCATTGCAAAACTTTGAAAACGAACCACTGAATGTTTCAAAACTGATTGCGGACATAATTTATGGATAGAAAGCATTTGTTTTAAAAAAGATTGAGCGCGCAATGGCGAAAATTTTCACCCCAGCCACTCAGCCCCTCAGCCGCTCTGCCAGAGTGGCTGCGTCAGCCACTCTGGCAGAGCGGCTGAGTAGCTGAGTGGCTGCGTCAGCCAGTCTGGTAGAGTGGCTGGGTGGCTGACTGCCTCCTCCACCCACTCTGGCAGAGTGGCTGAGTGGCTGCTCCAGCCACTCTGGCCGAGTGGCTGAGTGGCTGCGTAGGCCACTCTGGCAGAGTCGCAGAGTGGGTGAGTGGCTGCGTAAGCCACTCTGGCAGAGTGGCTGAGTGGCTGAGTGACTGTGGCTGCGTCAGCCACTCTGGCAGAGCGGCAGAGTGGCTGCGGCAGAGTCATCAATCAATGAAATGGATAAAGTTTTTTAACATTTCAATATCCAAACAAGATTAATTATATATGTGTGTGTGTAAAAATTTATAATATTGACAGCAACTTGATTTACAAACATAACCCTGCAAACTTCAACTGCCATAACTACACAACTTCAACAGATTGATTAAGAACAGCCACACACAGTATACACTTTGAGGCATAACCTGACATCACTTAAAAGGAAAGAGAATGGTGATGAACTCTACAAGTTCAGGATTGGAAACAGCTATTACACCAACAGCAGGGAAGAGCCTATTCAATACAAAATGATTGATGGCATCGATGATTTCATGGGTTTAAAGGATCAAGAGGACTAGAGATTAGTTTTAAAAGACAATGATTTGGACAAAGCAATTTATGAAATGAAAAGAGCAGGGTATGAACCGCAGGTTAGGCACACAGCAGGTAGGGCAGTAGAAACCAAGTTTCATTTAACACACAAGATAGGCAAGGAACAGAAAATGGTAACCTACAGCATTGTAACACGGCACCTTGACCATGATAGAATCAATGATGATATCTTGGTGGAAACGGAAAAATACAACAAAGTCAGCACAACAATGTTCAAGGACCTCAGATTGGATGCTTTTATATGCTTTTCATTGCAAAGCGCCGCGTTTTTTCTTTTCAGCATCCAAACAGCCCGACCTTTGGCTTTGGCTCCCCCGTCGAATTCTTTATTGCCAGGTTTATGCTGTTGGTGGCGCGCGAATGTCTAAAGGTTTCCTTGCACTTGTCTCACAGGTTGTGTTGGCTCCAGGCTTCTGGTTGCTTCCCTGCCTCTGAGTTTCCCTTTTGGCTTCAGGCCGCATTCCAGTTTTTTGATGTTTTTGGCGTTTATGCATATCCACAGGCCGCTGCTTCTTCTTTCCATACCTACGCAGGACATGTTTGACACAAGCTGCAAATATTCCAAGTAGGAAACACACGTATATATTTATACCCTACTGTATGTATATATATATATATTATATGTTTATATATAGATACAAACTATGATACATGCATGCAGGCAGGCAGACAGACACAGAGGCGCACGTACGTACATACGTGCATACGTGCATTTGTGCATGTGTACATACGTACATACCTACATACAGTTACACACACATACACATACATACATTCATACATACATACATACATGCACATACATACACATACATACACATACACTAGACAAGAATGGATCATTATATGATCCGGCAGGAACTGAATCCTGAAACATGCAGATTAAGTACGAAACACTGAAATTAACAATGCATCCTACGAATAATAGAAGTACTTCAGAATGGTCATAGGGTTCAGAATCGACGTCAAAAAGAATAAACCAGTAATAATACCATCGGCGAAGAATAACGTCGGCGAAACTTAGATGAATACCATCGGCGACGGTGTTGTCGGCGATCATGTAAACAAAATAATACATAGGTGCTTTCTACGTCCTTGCTCTGAGGAAGGTTCTGATGCAACTGAATCAATAGTAAATGACCAAAAGTAATTCCAGATTGCGACAACAGTGCAGCAAATTGTATAAGATTGTGGTTGGGGTTCTTAGCTTGGCCCCTTGCTATGTCCGAAAAAAGCAGGTACGTGACAAAGGCGTCCCTTCGTCATATCACAGCAAATGATGAAGCGTCTTCGTTGAGTGGTGACTTCATCATTGCTCACCACTCCCCGGCAAATTAGTGAAAACCAATCAGAAGTTTTACATCTGTTCAGATGGTACACACACACACCTCGCATGTAGCGAGGTTGGTTTTTTGGAAGAACTTCGCAGGCGGAATCGGCAATACACCAGTGAAAATGAACCTGTAAGAACCTAATGCACAAACGGGCGATCACTTCAATCAGAAGAGGAATTCGGAGCTTGTAGAAGGACTTCCATAGCATCGTGGAAGCTCATGCGTTCAACCATCGCCCAAGTCTGATCGAATTCCCCAGATGCCGTAGCAGCCTTCAAGGTATCAGATAGATCTTTGGCTAATTCATGGATCCGGGTGGTCAGGCTCGGTTCATCTCCAGGAGATGTCGTCTCAATGGGCACATTGTGAAAAGGATGGTGTCCGTGTACAAGGGGAATCTCAAAATGATGTCGCCAATAGTCCGCTGTGCGCAGGGACCACTCCCAGTTGCCCGAAAGACCATAAAAATAGTGTTCAGGGTCACGACATCGGAAATGCCCTAACAAGGGGATTTCTTCAATGAATAGCTCCCTGGTGTTGTTGGAGTGGGTAATGACCTTGAATTGGATCTGGTGAACCACGCGAGAAGAGAATTGAGCACGATGGAGGTAGTTGTGTGTAGAACTTGACTCCGTCGGAAAAGGAACGCCAGGAGGTGCTGGTCCTGAATATGTATCAGAACGGGCCATAGTACCCGTGTCAGGAGCCGTACTGTCATTGACCAAAGGTGCCGACGTAGGGCTGGTAGTAGTGTCGGAAGGGCCTGAGTGACATAGTGCAGAAGTCTGGGCGTCTGATACTTGAACTGGGTTGGTAGGAGCGAGTCCACGGGTAGGATTCGAAGGCCAAGACAAGCCCGCCACGGTCGCGTCTCGTTTGTGTTCCATGGGTGAAACAGTTAGAAATGCGAGAAATAGTGCAACAGCGGCTGAGGCATCAAGAATTGCAAATATAAGCCAAACACGAAAAAGATAACATTCACAAAGAAAAAAATAAAAGTGAAGTCCAGTCCCCAATCAAGCGGTTCAATTACGGCGGAGAAGCCACAGCACAAAGTCAAATAAAGTAGGAATCAAAGAATCCTGTGTGTTGGTGAGGAGTCAAGGGAGAGTGGAAAACCCTGCAGTATGGTCTTTTTTGGCCGGCACGCGTCTCAGGGCAGGATCACACCGGAGCTAATTTTGTAGCATTGCAGACGTAGTACAAAAGGCTGTGTGGTACCCGGAATGAGCAGAGAGGATTCGCGGGAATTGTACTGCCGAAGTCGCCATTCAGGTCGGTATTCCTCCAAAAGCTGCAAGACAGTCATATCATTGGAGACTTGGAATGTATCACCGTCCAGGTCGCAAAAGCGAAACTCCAAATTCGAGGGATCAATTTGGATGTCCCATTGGGACCTCAATCTTTTGGAAATACAGAAGCGTAGTTCGGCAATTGGGATGAGGCCGGCTTCAACTGGTTCCATCTGACGTGACCAGGTAAATAGAGCCTCCAGTTCGTAGCCACTAACATTTCTGAAATTGGAGCTGGCCATAGCCATGTAGTGTTCACGGTCAGGCTCGCTACGATGAGTCAATGCCTGTAGAGGAGAGAAGTCAACCAGGATAAGAACAGGTCGGTTTGGAGGAGGGTTTGCATCACCAGGAATGCCTCGATGTCCAGCAAACCATCCAATGGTTCGTGTACCCAGCGGTGTCTCAATCGTTGATGTAGCGCGATATGGATTGGGTCGAGAAGAACGAGCCATGGCATCTAATGTCGAGTGTCGAAGATAAAGCGGAAAGCCCAAGCTGCAGAATAGGTGAATAATGACCAAGGAATAAAGCTTAAAGTGTTGAAAATTGAAGAGAAACGGGTTACCTAGAAAGTGGTCACAAAAAGACGGTAAAGCCCTGTTCTTTTCCGGTGCCGAAAAATAATGTGGTGTATTACACACTGGAGTCTGACATATCCATCGGGTCCGTATCGTTCGCATCCAGTGGACCTTGTACTTGTTGAGGAGGGACGGTAGGCTGAGTGAGATGTAAAGTACGTTGTAATGTTGCCGGTGGTGACGAAGGTGGTGTAGACCGCCATGGTGGCCAGTATAAGGAGGTGGTAGTTCCTTGAGAGTGATGTTGCGCAGAGCGTCCCCAGCATGACTGCAAAATATAGAGTTGGTCCGGTATTGCTTCATACGGTTGGGAAACATAGACATTGGAGTGTTCAGGGTGTGGTAGAACAGGAACGGCAGTAGTCGTAGAGGAGGAGGAGGATGATTGAATTGGTACGTCATAGTGTCGGCGCCAATGATTAGCCGTGGTACGTAGAGTCGCCTGATCAGTGGTGAGGTGCATGTTCTTCAGAAAGGTTTCCACAGGTTTCCACGTTTCAATACCATCCATGGTCCTTTCCACGACCCAAAGTTCATCCGGACGGTTAGACAACGGGTAGTTCAGCTTCTTGATGAATATGGAATGAACAGTTGTCGAGGTCGGGATGGTTCGTGCTTCGCGAGGGATATACGATACCGAAGTAGGATCATCAGGAGGTAGATGTGGAACAGGGCCATGTAGGGATGTAGGTGGGGAACGGTGTGAAGCCGATCGAGCAGTATCATCCGTGTTGGAGGTCATCGTGTACAACAACAATAATATGGTTTCGGAATACGCTGGACTGAAGCCAAAGAGCCATGAGAAAGGTCAATGATGACGGGATGAATAACGAACATCAACAAAAGGAAAAGAAAAGAAAGAAGTAAAGGAGACCAAGGAAAACCAAACCCAGGATGGCGGACCTCATAACAAATGTTTTTCCTTTTTCCTCATAGATGTGAGCATCGCCAAGATCTATTTGGAAAACTAATCACTCGGCCGCCTTAGTATATCTGGTGGCCGTGATGAATGGATGCCCACGGGGAATCACTTGGACATGTACAGCGAAGCCTGTGTCTTGTGCATCTGGATGGGGTGTCAGCAGCAAAGGTGAACACTCACGGGTCGTGAAGGCATCGAGATGTTGGTGAGTCTTCCATGACGGATAAAACCAGTTCAAAACGTCCAGAAGACAATGAGGAAGGTCATCAAGCATCTGAGCTCCTTGATCGGTGTCGATCATCATGTAGAAGTCGGAAGCTGGTAGGTGTATCGACCAGCGTTGCAGCAGCGTATCGGTGACTACTTTTTTGAGGTCGGAGACAAAGTGACTGCGAGCATAGTCCGGGTAGATCACCTTGAACGTCTGGAACAGGCTATCATAGGTGGCCGTAGGAAGGTTGCCCGCTACCTTGGGGGTCAAGATGTTGTAGTAAGGGTTGCGGACAGCCAGTTGCTGCATCGGCTTCAGGTCCAATTGGAAAATAACGGGTCGGTGGGGTGTCGAAGGCGGAGTCCGATTGGGTGGATGCTGAAGTGACGAGGAGCCCATAGCGGAGGACGATGCCCGTGTCGGAGAGCGTGAGCGTCGTGTAGGTGAGATCCTCTCGTGGGACATAGCTCGCAGTTGGCAATAGCGGTCCAGGTGGATGCGGAGAGACATAATAAATGGCTGGCGGGTTGTGTGATACGACGTGTCAAAATTCAATGGGGCAACCACCCCCATGGTTCAGAAGATTAACGAGAAGAAAAATTCCAGAAGGAAGGTCAAATGTTTGGTAAAGCTGGGATACAGTGCCGCAAACGACCTTTTCCTTTTGGTCCGCATATGGCGTAGGTCAGCCCAGTTTGTCTTTGATCTTATTCCACATAGAGCGAACATCTTCCTCGGACTTGCCCATCTTGGTCGAGATCACTTTCCATGAAAATCGAGATTTCTCGTCAGCCTTCAAGGTGCGTAGTTTCTGTTTGTCTTCGGAAGTCCAGAGTGACAGTGGGCTGGAGGAGCGGGATCGGGATTGGTCACGTCGGCGACGACGCTTGGCAGGTGCCTTTGGAGCGGATTTGGCTTTCTGTTTACGATTCGGTGGTGATGGTGTTCTGGTAGAAAGCTTCGAAGGTGCAGGTAGGACATCAGGTGGCGGAGCGGCAACGTGTTGGTGTGGTTCAGGGAGATGGGTTTCCACCAGTTCATCCATGAGTGTCTCTTCCTCCGCCATATCCGGC